>JASDQU010373234.1:49981-61057 GCA_032191745.1 Picea mariana
CATTACACTTTATTATTCTAGTACACTTGCTCTTCTAAACTTTTAAGTAAGAAATTTTCAAAGCTACTTAATATTACCTAATTAATTTTAACCTAATCAATAATAATATTATATATTTATATGATTAAACAAATAAAGTTGTTATACTAAATTTGAACTTCATTTAAAATTTGAAATTTACACAAATATATTTTGAAAATAATGTATAATTTTCATACCCTTATATGTAGCATTTACATTACATTAAATAATGATAAGTTTCTTGAGACTTTTATTGATAACCTTTAGGAATGAGCACAACTTCCTAATTTCTAATATGCTTGAACTTTTTGGAAGTTAATAAGTTTGTCTCTCTATCATTTTGTTATAAAAAAATATGCTTGAACTTTTTGGAAGTTAATAAGTTTGTCTCTCTATCATTTTATTGTAAAGTAAAATACTAGCTTCAACTATATTAATTACTCTTTTGCAAATATGCTTGTAATGTACTTTTATATTAATTAAAGTTAAATCATAATTAATACCAGCATAGATCCATCTTAACCCAAAATTTATGAAGCTTGAAGAGACATCAAATCTCTTGAGGTGCAAATCTTTAAGGTGTCCTCAAGTTTTGCACTCTAAAAAAAGTTTGTACCTGAAGAGATTTAATCCCTCTCCGCCCTTGATAGATCGGGGGTTAAGATGGATCTATGCTGGTTTAATACATTTATATGAAAGTATTAAATTTTTTTAATATTATAAAATATATTAAAAAATATTAATATATTTTTGTATATATTACAACATCCATATATTAGGACCTCCATATATTAAGTAGATTTTGTTATTATTATTATTATTATTATTTGAGACAACTTTATTATTATAATTATAATATAACATAACATTTAACACTTGAAGCCTAGACATCTCCTCTATACTTGGCTATAGAACTTCACATCAATAATTGAAAAACACTTTAAAATGTAGAATTTATTCATATAAAAAAGTTAATTCACCATTATAAAAAAAAAACCTTTAATATATTTAGGTCTATGTTAATAAAAATTAATTCCTAATTAATTTATTAGAAAAACACTGAAATGCTCTAGTATTTTTAATAACTTTATTGTATTAATTTCATTTAATTCATAGTTAAGTTTAGGGGGGGAAATTTTCAAATTAATGTTAAAATTATTTTTTAATAATTTTACTATATTAATTTTATTCATGTTTAATAATAATAATAATAATAATAATAATAATAATAATAATTTATTTTTAAGGTCACGACCAAGCCACATCAAATTGGTGTATGAGACCCCCTTGTTTGTGGGACAAGGGACCCCCCTCCGCTCAACTATTTGACTATACCCTATCTCCTCTGGATTTGAACTTGTGACCTCTTAACATGTTCTTAACCATTTGGGAAAAAAATTCAAACTGAATTTAAATTACTTAAAAAAATAATTGGGAAAAAGTTTCAAATTGAATTTAAATTACTTAAAAAAAGAATTATGAAAAAAATTTCAAATTGAATTTAAATTACTTAAAAAAACAATTGGGAAAAAAATTACTTTAACATTTAGATAATTTCATAATATTTTCTAATTCAATAAAAGTAAAAAATTTCCTTTACAATTTTTTTAAAATGTGTTTTCATAATATAATATTTAATGTAATATTCGAAATAAGTATTTCAAATTCTAATAAAATTGATTATCTATAATAAGTGAAGATAATAATAAAATATTTACTCTTATAACAAATAAAAATAAAATGGAAAGTTTAAATTTCAACCATAACAAATGAAGTTTCCTACTGTTTTATTTGTTCCACCACAAATGGAGTTTTCTAAACCATGCTTGCCTACTTAATTTTCTTTGGCTCAAAATATAAGTAAAGCCCAATCTCCTCTATAAGTGGCCTCCTATGGTTGGGATAAATCTCAATATTAACCCATTGATATGGTTAAAACAATCCAAGAAAAACTAAAGAAGGGAGATCACATCAATGAATGCCACTATATTTCTTACATAATGCAAACACATTGGTAGGGATTTAACATAGTCATGGACATAAAATATGGAGGTTTAACCTAGGCTTGGGCAATGTCAAGGGTACATGTCTACTATGGTCAATCACATATACAATATATATTTTTAATGGGAAAATGACAATGCCAAAGTGATTGGGAGAAGGAAATGTAAGATGAAACAAGAAAGAGTTTATGCCATTTTCATTATGAAGTTGTGATTGAAGTAGTTAAAGAAAATTTTCTTGAAAGATCTTATATTAACTACATAAATTAACTTTTAACTATAAATATTGTGCAAAAGTATTGTGGACAATATAAATGAGCTCTCAACTTTTTTTAAGTTTGATTTTTAAAATAAGAACAAACTCTCACAAGCTCCATAGTGAAATGAGGATTAAACAATTCCTAAAACATTACGGGTCTAAAAAAATTATAATGTTTATGACACTAGGAGGGTTGAAGATGAAAAACACTTTCTCTTAAAATTCCCTATATAACACCCTATAAACCAAATTTAGTGTATTAACCATCATCATCATAATAAATAGTTATAATTAATATTATTAATTATTATTAAAAATAATCATATATGTGCATGTCTTCATCTTTGTGAATAGAATTTAAGTGAATAAAGTAACACGTCATCACACAACCACTCAAAATTAAGTTAAATTCAAAAATTTATAATTATTTATATTATTTAAATAAATAATATTTATTTGTTATTTTTTTTCCTCAGAAAAAAGCGTAATTTTCATTATGATAATCAAAATTACATTTTGTAGATACACCTTCTGGTGTATTCTTGTGATATAGTATGTCTACATACTTCATATCGGGTGGTTCTTTCTTCTTCATCCCGTGGGATTTTACATAGTCATTCCCAAAAATCTGTAATGCTACAGTGTACTGAGTACAACCCTTAATTTGCATAGTATCCTTCATAGATTTTGTATCCAAAATCTTGTAGAATTACATTCATTTACAAAAAGGTTCTCTGTTGTTCCTGTGTTTGTTTGTTTATGGACTCTGTGATCTTCCAGTGGCCCATATCCATGTATGTGCCCTTTTTCGAAGTCTTGTCCGCTTCTTTATTCCTTTCCCTGTAGACATGTTGACAGGAAAAGAAGTCAAAAATTTTCTGCAGTGATTTTATGTCTTCCACAATATTGGCAAGTCTGATATTATTGCATCTTTGAGTTTCATTTAGCTAGTTTATTGCATTTTTTGAGTCTCCAAAAACTGATAACTTTTTGCAGTCTTTTTCAAGGGAAAAAACCATGAGAAGTTTGAGGCTCATTAATTCCGCATAATTATTAGTTCCATTTCCCAATCCAGAAGACAAAGTGAAGTAGTGTGTGTCTGAGAAGTATAGTAAGCCTCCTCCTCCACATGTGTAGTGTTGGGAAGCTCCGTAAAAAAATCCCCAAGGTGTGGATTTTTCTATGTATACTTCTTTTATTACTCTGTTCTTTATTCTTTCTTTTGAGGGAAAGGAAGAGAAAATTGACAGACCGTTTAGTGAGGTTTTCTCATGAGAAATAGTCACCTCTTTGAAGATGGCTTCATTTCTTGCTAGCCATACTCCCCAAGTGATCAGTAAAGGGAGCAATCTGTAAGTTTTGTAAGAGGAGTTTTCCCACCAGTTCTTCCAGGCTTGTTCCAAGGTGTGGCCTTCCCACTGAAAAGGGAATTTCAGAGTGCATGAAACTCCTTCCCAGACCAATTTTAGATAAGTGCATTCAAGAAAGAGATGTTGTGTCATTTCTCTCTCTGTCTTGCATAGTGGGCATCTGCTTGGTTTGACAAAAAATATTTTTTGTAAAATATCCCAGGTTGGGGCTTTATTTGAAAACACACACCACCAGAAGAGTTTTGCCTTAGCAGGACCATTGATCTTCCAAATCCTTTTCCACCACCAGACTGGTTCAGCTTCTGAGAGTTCTTGCATTAGCTGTGAATAACCTTCCTTTGGAGTGTAGATACCAGACTCATTTTTGTCCCAAACCAGTTCGTCTTCTTGTTATATTATCCTGATTTGTGAACGAAAAGGGCATTTCGATAATTCTCCAATTCTACTAAATCATCAGTGTTTAAATTAAGAGTAGAGGCAGTTTTCCACCCTTGAGCCCAAAGGGTAGTGGAGGGATGGTCAACAAGTGAGTTTAATGAGTTCAATCCTTTTTGTTTTAAAGTGGCTAGTAGCTAATCTGAGAGTAAGTGTTTTCCTTCGCTTCCTGTCCAAGGATCAGTCCCTAGCCTTACTCGGAGTCCGTTTCCTACCTTCCAAGCAAGACCACCTTCTATTACAGGGAAATATTTTATCACTACCTTCCAAATTGTTGAGGCACCTCTGAGAGTTTTCTGAGTTCTTCAGATCTAAGACTCCAGGGTGTCTGGTTCAATGTAATTTTTGATGACAACCTTTGTCCAGAGACTATTTGTAGAAAGAAGGCGCCAACCCCCTTTAGCAGCTAAGGCTTTGGAGAAAACATGTATATTTTTTAGGCCCCAATCGCCTAAAGATTTTGGGTCTGCAATCCTTTTTCATCTTACCCAAGGAGTCACATTTGTATCTTTCTTTCCACTCCAAAGAAATCTGAAAGAGAGTTTTCTAGCTGCCTCCAAAGTTCCTTTTGGGATCCAAGACAGAGACATCCAAAAGACTGGGATGGCTTCCAAAACTGATTTTACTAGTACCGATCTGCCAGCTCTGGAAAGCCATTTGTGGCTCCATGAACATAACCTTTTTTCTATTTTCTTCAATATCCAAGACCAATCCTCCTTTCTGTAATCATTTGGTTTCAAAGTGAATCCCAAGTACTTGAGTCCTTCATCAATCGTTTTCTCTTCAAAAGGGAAGTGAAGTTTGTATAGACTTTTTTCCATTTCTGAGAGACAAAAGGTGGTGAGAGTAGACTTTCCTTTGTTTATTATCATTCCTGTAGCTTTGGAGAAGAGTTTCAGAGTGTTATTTAGATTTTCAGCTTCCCCTCTAGTTCCTGCAGAGAAGACAAGGATGTCGTCTACAAAGAGAAGGTGGGTTACATGAAGAGTATTGGAAATATTGATGCCTGGAAAAGACCCAAATCATTTTTCTGCTGCTAAAGCCCTTCTTAATCCTTCAACAACAAGAAGAAACAAAAGAGGGGAAAGTGGACAACCTTGTCTTAAGCCTCTTTCAGAGTCCGTGGCTGACCCATTTATGAGGACTGAGAAAGTTACAGTTGTAATACAACACATGATCCATCTGATAAATGGAACTGTAAAGCCTAAATGTGTTAAAAGCAATCATAAATAGAGCCAACTTACCCTGTCATAGGCTTTGGAAAGATCGATTTTAAGAACCACACTCTTTAGCTTCCTGGTCTTTATGCTATGTAGGGCTTCCTGTGCCACTTCAATTGCTTAGTGTATCTGCCTGCCCTCTAGGAATCCAAATTGTTCCAAGGAGATTTTGTCAGAAAGTAGATGATCTTGTAGATGCAATTGCACAGGGAGATAGGTCTGAAGTCATCCAGGGTGTCTAGGTTGTCCTTCTTTGGAATAAGGGCAATAAAAGTTGAGTTTAAACTTAAAGGCATTTGTCCAGTAAGCCTTATCTCATCAACTAGAATTAATATATCTTGTCCAATAGAATCAAAGAATCCCAGGAAGAACTCAATTGTCCATCCATCTGGTCCTGGGCTTTTGTCCTTTTGAAAACTATTCAATACAGCCTTAAGTTCTTCTAGTGTTACCTTTTCCATAAGCATTCTATTATCTTCCTCACTAGTAAAGCTCGGAAAGTACTATACCATTCGAATCACTTCTTCAATAGTGGCCTTGTTTTTTGCTTTGTAGAGATCCTAGAAGAACTTTTTTCCAATTTTCGCCATTCCTTCAAAGGTATGTTCCTTTTTTCCATCTTGATCCTTTAACTGCCAGTTTGAGTTTATGCACCTTCCGCCTTTTGCATATGCTTGGAAGAATTTTGTGTTGTCATCTCCACTCCATCCAGGTGGCTCTGTTTTTTAATCTCCATGTATCTTCTTTTTCCTTTAGTAGTCTATTTCTCCTTTCTTCCAATTTTAGCAGACTTAGTTTGGCATTTGTTGTATCAAATCCTCCACCCTGATCTTCCGAAATAAGGTTTAATTTTGATTCTAGTTCCTTCAGTTCCAAATCCTCTTTTAGGAGTTTCTGATGTGCCTAGGTCTTCGTCTTCTCTTTGATAATGTGTAGGTTTTTTACAAAGTGTAGACTTGCCGTCTCATTGCTTCCTGGGTTATAGTATTGCCAATTTTCCTTAACCAACTTTAAAAAAGTTTCATCACTGAGCTAGGTTCTATTGAATTTGAAAGGACTGGGTGGCTTATCCAACCCAGTTCTTAGTTCAAGGAAAATTGGGTAATGATCCGAGATTCCCCTGTGTCTTATCCATTGTTTCAGTTGAAAGGATTTTTCAAGAAGTGTATCCTTTATAAAAAAATGATCCAGTCTTTTTGCAATGCTGTCTTCTCCCACTCTGTTGTTTCTCCAAGTTGATTTGAATTTAACCGGCTCAATATACATAATATTGTGTTCATCCAGTTTTTGTGTAAAGTAGGTCGAGAGGGGGTCTGATCTCACATGGGATCCCCAAATTCTTTAATGCCTAAAGAGAAATTTAAGTCTCCTCCCAGGATTAAGTGTTTTTCTTTTAGGAAGGACTTGTTGAAGACAACGTCCCAGTAAGGGCCTCTGTTGTGACAGGGGACATAGATGTTTACAATATTGAGGGGGTCTTCAAGTTCTTTTGAGAAGACTGTGATCCCAAGTCCATATTCAAAACCCCAATGGTTAAGGACTTTTATTGTGCGACAATTCCATCCGATAGCTAGTCCTCCAGATCTCCCAATAGAGTCCAAGGTAATGAAGCTCCAGTCCGATAAAAACAAAGAGAGTCTGTTTTCAACTTTCGCCCCTTCCCCCAAGGTTTATTGAAGGAGAAGTACATCCGAATGTTCTGTGAGAATCATCCTTTTTAGGCTGGTTTTTTGAGGGGACCAGCCAAACCCCTACAATTGAAGGAACAACACTTCATCAAGGCCCCTTTCCCAGGGTTCACCTTTCTCTAAGTTCCCTTTCAATAGAGACCTGTTTCCCTGCTAATAAGTCAATTCTGGCTCTCTTCTGTGCTTTTGAGAAGAAATATTTCCTGCCTCTACCAGTTTTTTCTGCTGGAGTCGGGTCTGATGCTAAACCTCCTGTGTGTTCTCTATTCTGTGATCTTAAGAAGTATCTTCTTGTGGAGGTGTCTGTCGAAGAGGTAGTGGACTCATCTGAGGCAGGGGTAGGAGAAGAAGCTGGTTGTACCGGGGGAGGAGGGAGGAAGAGGAGGATGGGGAAAGAGCTGGGCAACGAGGGGTCAAGGAAGCAGGTGGAAAAGGGGGTTGAAGAGAAAACAAGGGAGGGAATAGGGGAAGGGATGGTGAGAGCAACCACTCAAGACTTTTAATAGACAAATTATTTATTAAAACAATAATAGAGGGGGTAGGGTTAGATGAGGTACCCGTGACCAGGAAGGAAGAGTCTTTTGTCTGATCTAGAACTTGCTGGATCGTGCACATGGTAGCCAGCTCTGTACAGGGTTGGACCAAATCTTCGGCCAAAAAATCGGTGAGGCATTTCGTTTGACAACCCTGTTCCTTTTGTAAGTAGGGATCAAGAACCGAAGAGCCAACATTCTTCTGTGAATCTTTATTACTCCCATATACCATTCCTCTGGTTCTTAGAGGGAGCTTGCAATTTTTAATCAGATGTCCATACTGATGACATCTTCGACATCTGAAAGGAATGTTCTCATAGTCCAATTTTTGGGCATATGTGTAGTCTCCCCAGGTGAGATCCATCTCTTCCCCCAAATCTTCCCTAACATTCAAATTAACTAGAATTCTTGCAACCTTCCTTTGTTTTGTTTCTTCAGATGTCATATCCGCATCCAAGAAATCTCCTAAGAAATTCCCAATTTTTTTGAAGTACTCAAAAGACCATAGATGGAAAGGAAGTGCTGGTAGTCTTACCCAAACCGGGATTTTGTCAAGGCATTCTGTACTTGCTTCAAAAAGCGGATTCCATGGTTTGAGAAGCATCGGAGAGTTGTTGACACTCCAAGATTTACTTAGTACCCATTTGGAGTGTTCACTGTTCTGGAAGGTGAAGGCATACCAATTCCTGTTTAATTCCACTAGTTCCGGTGAGTATCCGAGCTTGGCCTGCCAAGCATCATGCATCCAATCTCGGAAAAGACCCTGCCATTCACTCTCCCAACAATTGTTTGGCTTGCCATAAGTGTGACCTGGCTGAACTCCACGTCTTCACTGAGAGCTAGGTTTCTAATTTTCCCTTTGTTCTTTAAGCTTTTCCTTTTCAACCTAGGCCTTGTTTCTCTGTCTCTGACAACTCCTTCCGAAGTATTTAAGTGCTTCTTTGTGTGTTCTCTGGTGGAGAAAGACTATTCAAAGCCACTATACTCATCTGGTTCTAGCCGGGCAGAGATGAAACCCTTGCAAGAGGAGAAAGGGACTGCAGATGGTCCTGACTCAAAAGAGACCGGGGGGTTGGTTCCTTCGCTAGAGGGGTGGCCCAGGCGAGTGAGTTCTGGAGAAGTGAGACCTCCTGTTATGGAGTTTACCCACTGTAGGTCAGTAGCTTGAGGCAGACTTAGCGGGGGGAGAGCACAGGTAGGAGTGCTTGTGGGCTTGTTCACCCACGGTTCTGGAAAATCTTCGAACAACAGTCCATCTAGAAGAGTGGGTAGCGGGGGGGAAAAGGGTTCGACCTAGGGAGGAGCGGAAAGGAAGTCACCAGAGTTCGCCAGCTGTACGAGAGGTCCTCCATCTTCCAAGAAATCTGCTGCCATGTCGTCAGTGAAATGCACGGTGACCGGGAGGTCTTCCATGGCCGGGAGGGAAGGGGTAGACCGTCGGGGAAGGGGAGGGTGGAAGGGTCAAACCGAGAAGGAGCGAAATTTAACCGCAGGCGAAGAAGAGGGACAAAAGAAACCGCAACCACGTGCGGGAAGTTCGCTCCATAACCACAGAGCCTCAATATTTATTTGTTATTATAATATAAATTAATAATTATTTAATATCATAATAATATCTTACTTACAATTATTAAAATTATAAAATAGTTAGAATTATCTAAATTAATCAAATAATAAGTATTTAGTATATTAATAATCAAATACTTACACACTTATTTTTATTTTCTTTTAATTTTTTTCTCAAATTTTACTTCTTTAAACAAACACAATATCTATTTGTTTTTTCATATTTTTACAAACTTAATTCAAAAACTATGGCAAAAATGTAAATAGGATTTTCACAAAACACAAATAGTCCATTAAATATGTAAAAGACAAAAAAAACAACAATATTTTTCCACAATATTTATGATTAAAAGCTAATTTATGTCTTTCCAAAAATCCCCACTATGTATCTTAATCACAATTACAAGTGCATAAACTCTTTCTTACTTCTTCATAATGAAAATACCATAAACTCTTTCTAACTTCATTTTACATTTCCTTCTCTCAATCACTTCAACATTCCCATTATTAATTAAAGGAATATGCTAGTTTTATTTGTAAATAATATTTTTTCCAAAAAATACTTCTTTTACTCCATCTTAGCAACCACACCTTATTTTATTTTATAATAAAAGTTACTATCTCCACAGCAAAATGCACAAATTATAGGTAAGTAAACTGGGATTGTGGAATTTGTTCTCCGTAAAGCTGCCCTGTAAAAGTCGAGCAACCCACACATATCAAATTATAATGTTTCTCATATATATTCTTGTTTAATAAATTATTTTATTATATCACTAAAATTGTAAATCGTAAAGATTGAAAAACTTGATGTTTAAAATTTGGTTAAAATTAAAATTTTACCAAAAAAATATAAAAAAATACAAATAGTTAATAAAAAATATTTTTTAATTTTAGATTATATAATATTTATAAGTAATATAAAATATTTTTTCATTTTAAATTATATAATATTTAAGAAAAGAAAAATATATATTTAATAATTAAAACTTCTTACAAATTTCAAAATATGAAAAATATATTAAATAAAGAAAAACAAATTTTTAATTTCAAATTAAACTAAAGGAGAATAGTGAGAACGTGAGAACTCCTTAAAATGAAAAAAATTATATATTGAATAAAGAAAAACAAATTTTTAATTTCAAATTAAAATTTAACGGAGAATAGTGCGAACTCATTTAAATGAAACAGATTAAGTATTTTCTCATTTTTAATATATAATATTTAAGAAAAGAAAAATAAATATTCGCTTGGGCTGAAGGGATTTACCGAAAGATACCGGCATTCAAAGATAGGACTGGACGACCAATTTAAAAAAAAAATATCTGTTTTATGTTTAGCCCACGACTTTTTTTTTTGTCGAAGTGGCGTTTCAGCTACAGTGAATGCGAGCCACTTGTCAAACATAATATACATGTCCTAAAAATTGTTTATTGATCGTTGAGTAAAGGCTTAAGGACCTATCCACGTGGATAGAAAAAATGCGGTTTGGCCAATGGATAACTCCGTTGTATGGATTTACTCAAGTAGGGGCGGTTAAAACGATCTTGTAGGATGTTTGTTTTCAAATAGTAGCTGCATAGTAAATGTACGTGTGGTAGTGTTTTAACAATTTCAGTTTCTGAGCTCGACTGCATCAATTTGTGAGTATATGTGGACAGTAATGGTTGTTTTGTTTTTGAAAACCTATCAACCTGTTAACAGGTTTTCTGTAAAAACTCTCCCTAAAATATATCTTCGACATAATAATAATAATAATATTTTTTTTTTAAATTAAATAAAAAACAATTTTAAAAAACTAAGAAGCGATTCACCCCAATTTGGCCTGTCGTAGTGGGGGTTAAGGGCACCCCCATCGTTCAAAGGAACAGATGTCCGCTTCTTTGAGCGACTTAAAAGTTTTAAACAACAATTTAAAAAATAATAAAATAATATATATATATATATATATATATATATATATATATATATATATATATAT
>JASDQU010373234.1:61334-89944 GCA_032191745.1 Picea mariana
ATTAGTTATTATTATTTTTTAAATTATTTTAATCGTTATTTTTAATTTTAATAGATGTGTTTTATTTTTTTTAATTGTTTATTTTATTTTTTATAAGCTAGCATTTGGCATTACTTTTCAAAAATAGAAGTTACATAATGTATCAATGACATTGGTGATGAGGCTGCCAACAAATGAAACCAACCCCACCACCAAGTGTTAAAGTTCCAAAAAAATGTACCATAACAACTAGGAAGAGACACTATTAAACTAAAATAAATAGGCCTTAGTCTATGAACATACCAAAAGAGATGGCCCTGTGATCTTACTATCCATACTAAAACTAGGAGGACCAAAACATAACAAGCCATGAGAATCTATTTACTAAGATAACTATTAGGAAAAACATGCCTAGATGAATACGACCATTTTGGAACCATAACAGCTTGAAGTAAATCCTCTTTGTTGTGCCTATCTTGTGGATCTTCAGAGCCAGAGTCCAAGAGCCAGTCCAACTTCTTCTCCATCAGTTCTTTCTTGATTTTTTGTTCATCATTGTCTTTGCGTAATGCCAAAATGAGGTCATGGTGAACAACCGTAAATCCAAGAGGGGAAGGTGGTGGAATTTGGGAGCTAGAGGCATTGTGAGGGTTGGGAATGGGGAGAGTTGGATTGGAGGATGAAGGAGGAGAGATGGTAAGTTTGGTATCTTCCACAGCAGTGACAAGGAGAGGGGTTCCATGATCCATTACGGAATGGCAGGAGCAATCACAACTAGAACCAAATGACCAATAATTATTGTGACGACGACCACATAGACCAAAACGACTACCACTAGAATGTCTTGGTTTTCCTCGTTCCCGAGGCATGAAAGAAACCCGAGGTCTGCAAAGAATAAGTCTAAGAGGGAAAGGAATAAAACTCGAAGCAGGGAAGAGAGACCAAAAGTAGAAAAAGATGGAAATGGAAGTTAGGATAGACCAGAATGAAAACTGTTCAGGGAAATAGATACCTGTGGGAACCATCATAATCCAGACGTCAGTCATTAGAATGTTGTATTGGTTGATCGTGAAGCCCATCCCCTTCACACGGAAGAGATCCATAGCCAGCTTTAGATGAAAGGAAAGTCATAGGAGCATCCAGGTTAGGATTAAATGTGCACCGACGAACATCGACCTCGAGGAGGGTAGGGGAGGTCTCGACCCGACTAGTGAGTTTAGTGGCAACCCGTCGTTGTGTCACCCCATCTAAGGTTTAATGGTTTATTTTTAATTCTAATAATTATGTTTTTAATTTTTTGATTGTTTTTTTTACCTTTTTAAATTTCAATTGTTCTTTTAAATTATTTTTTTCAATATTTATATAGTTTTTGAAATGGCATATCTTTATTTTTTTCCCTAAAATTTAATTAATTAATTAATTAATTAATTTATTTTTTAATTTTAATTTTAGTTTTTAGTGGATGATTTTTCTTTACAATTTATAATTTTTTTTTAATATTTTTCTTTTTAAATTTTTTTGTTTATTTTTATTTTTAATTTAAAACGTTTATCTTATTTTTTTAACTTTTATTTTCAAAAAGAATGTTTTTATCTTTTTATCCAGGGTTTTTGTCTTTTTGTTTATTTTTATTTTTTACAATAGAACTGAAGTTTTGTGTGTCAGTTTCTAAAATGTTGCATTTTTAAGCTTGAAAAAAATAGGGTGCTATTGATAACACATCTTTTCAATTTGGGGTTGCTCTTAAGATTTTGGTTCCAAGTGTATTGTTTGTCAAGGTCACAATTTCAAAAATCTTGCAATTTTATCCTTAAAAAGGGTGGAAGTGCTATAGCATCACTTTTCGATTCAAGGGTTGATTTTAAGGTTTGGATTCCAATGGTACTAGTTGTCAAGTCCGAAGGTTTTACAGAGTTGTAGTTTTAACCTTGAAAATAAAAATGGTTTTACTATTGGCACCACTTTTCGATTAAGGGGTTGATTATAAGGTTTTTGTCGACAACTTTACACATTGTTAAGGCCATGATTGCAAAATGCGAAAATTTTAACCTTGGAAAAAAATATGTGCTACTGGTAGCACCACTTTTCAAAATGGACCTGTTGATTTTGGTGTTTTTGATCCAAAAATATGGGTTTTTAGGGCTAGAGTTCTCATTTTGAGGTCACAGTTCTTGTTAAGTCGATAACTTTGTTGTAGTCAGTATATTGTTGAAAGGTTTCACAGTGAAGACACGTAGGAAGATGTCCCCCAAGGAATATAGATTAATGAAACTATGGATGAACACACAATTCAAGGAAGGGCCTTTGATAGCATTGCACTAGACTATACACGACCATTGAAAACAAAGAAACACAATATAGGCATAAAAGAAGTGCCTAAGATGGCCATAATTGGTTATTACTAGGATCATAAAACAATGACACAAGTGGTAAGCTTGCTAAAAGAATATGAAGACCCATTTCTCGGGAGTTTTTTAGAGATGAAGGAGATTGTAGGATCCCTTGGAGAGATGAAGATTCAGTTGAAGCCAAATGCTAAGTTGGTCAAGAAGAGACCATATCGATTGAACTCGAAGTACAAAGATAAAATGCACTAAGAGTTGGATCGAATGCTGGCGGCGGGGATCATTGTCCCTATGGAGGAGTTAGACTAGATTGGCCCGATGGTGGCACAACCAAAGAATATGGGAAATCTAAGAATTTGTGTAGATATGCGTGGCTTAAAAGAAGCACACATACACGATCCCTTTTCGACAACATTTATAGATGAGGTATTGGAGAACGTGAATGGGCCTGAAGCTTACTCATTCAAAGATGACTTTTTAGGTTATCATCAAGTGCAGACAACAAAAGAAGATAGAGCCAAGAATCATTTGCAATGGAGTGGGGCTCATTTGCATACATGGTAATGCCATTCAACTTGAAGAATGCACATGCGATGTTTTCTAGAATTGTGTTCGTAGTCTTTAAGGAATTCATGAATAAGTTTTTGGAGGTATACTTTGATGATTAGACGATGTTCAACCTACTCAAGGAGTATATGCGGGTACTCCAATTAATGCTGGACAGATGCAGGCAGTTACAGATCTCGCTAAACTTGAAAAAGTGCATATTTTATACAATGTTTGGAACACTATTAGGACATGTCATATGCAAGGAAGGATTGCTAGTATATTAGGGAAAGGTTGCAACAATAGTGGGCATGCTGCCCCCCACCTCCATAGGAGGGTTGTGAGTATATTTGGGACACACAGGTTATTATAAATGATTCATACAGAGTTATGTAAAGGTTGTTGTGCCGTTGGAGAAACTACTATGCAAAAAAATGAAGTATGTTCAGACCTATGAATGCAAGGAGGCAGTAAACACGCTGAAAGAGAGATTGGTGACTGTACTGATCTTGATATTTCTAGATTGGGATAAGATATTCTGTGTGCATGTGGATGTGTCCTCTATTTCATTTGGCGTAGTGCTCGTACATCCTAGAGAAGACAACTTTGATCATCCAATGTATTTTTCCAGTAGGAAGCTATTAGATTTTGAGAGGAATTATACAACCACAGAGCATGAAGGAATGGCGATGGTCTATGCCCTGCAAAAGTTTTGTCATTACTTACTCAACACTCCCCTCAATTTTTTTACTGACCATTTGACGCTCAAGTATTTGGTCAATAATCCAGTGTTGGGGGGGAGGATATGCCGATGGATTTCACTTTTCCAAGAATTTGAGTCTGAAGTAGTAGTCAAGATTGAAAAACACAATGTTGAGCCTAACCATCCTTCAAGGATAGAGTCAGGGGAATCTAGAGGCATTTTAGATGATGAGCTCCTTGATGCACAATTCTCAAGGATCGAAGCGGTGCTAGATTAACTAGTATAGGTTGCAACATACTTAATAATAGGTCATGTGTTGGAGGGATACACTCAGGCACAACGTAGACAACCAGTGACTTGAAGTACCGACTACCAGTTGATTGTCAGGCATTTGAACAAGATTGACATAGATGGGATCCTGCATAGGTGCATATTAGAACATGAGCTCCACATGGTCCTCTACAAGGTGCATGAAGGTATTGCGAGGGGACATAATGCAAGAAAGGAAACTTCATAGAAAGTGTCGTTCCTTGGGTTATGGTGGCCTTTAGTATTTACTGACACTAAGGAATATTGCAAGTGTTGTGATGTGTTCCCACATATTGGGAATCCTTCAAGTAGAGATGAACTGCCACTTTTCCCGGTCACCGCGCTAGAGCCGTTCGACAAATGGGAAATTGATTTAATGGGTTCGATCAATCCATATGTGTGAAAAATCGACAGATGCTACATTATTATGGCAACATAATACTTGACCACTTGGTTAGAATCTGTCGGTGAAAGATTGTACTATAGAGATGGTTGCATGCTTCATCTTTGAGAATGTGATCACCATGATTGGCTGCC
The DNA here is from genome assembly GCA_032191745.1 of Picea mariana. NCBI lineage: Eukaryota > Viridiplantae > Streptophyta > Pinopsida > Pinales > Pinaceae > Picea > Picea mariana. The sequence continues at coordinate 65,754 of JASDQU010373234.1, forward strand.
CAAAAGTGTTGATGAGCAATTAGGGAGTGCATTTTTTGAATGAAACCATTGATGTGCTTACTCAGGAGCTCATGATCCATCACCAAAAGAGTATGCCATATCACCCATAAGCCAATGTCATGGTTTAATCATTTAACAAGATAATAGAACATGCACTGACTAAGGTATGTAATGTACAACATGACGATTGGAATTAGCAGATTCTAGCAGTACTATAGGCATATAGAAAAAATTGTAAATGACTGATTAAGCATACACCTTTCAGGTTGGTCTATGGTAAGGAGGTCATGATGCTCTTAGAATTTGTGGTTCCAAGTCTGCGAATTGCCATAATGACACATATGTTAGACAACCAGTCCCTTCAGAAGCGGTTGGACGACCTATTGGTATTGGAAGAGGATCAATTGATTGCAGGTCACATCCAAATGGTTGAGAAGTAGAGACATAAGAACTGGCATGACCGAAACATTCAATGCAAGACTCTACAACCTATATCTTTGGTATTATTGTATCTTTGGTATTATTGTATGACAACAAGTTCCTAAAGCACCCTGACAAGTTGCGCATGCATTGGTTAGGACCCTTTCGATTAGTATACATCAGTGAAGTAGGCACAACAAAGTTGGAAACATTGCAGGGTCAACCCTCAAAGGACTGATCAATGATAGTCAGTTGAAGACGTATTATGGCACATAGGGGTCTGATGCGCTATGAATGGATGCATTTTTAGTGTTAGCATAGGGTAGGGATTAGGCAGATAGGATTAAAGGAAGGTATATGGAAAATAATGAGTAGTAGGATAGGACAATTAGGTAATCCATGGGAAAGGATAGGGTTGTACTTCCCAATATTCAGAAGATTCAACCAAGTTGGTGAAATAATTGCCAACGTTCATGATATAGGACAGGAAAAATGGCTCCCCACAAGTGGCCAAACAAACACATGGGCAAATGCGATGACATACATGTAGGAAGGTTGTGCAAAGACATATCAAGAGAACATAGGGAATGGGAACACTCCTAGCAGTAGGTACAACTGACGAATGATCATCACGAAAACCCATAAATCAAAGGCATAGCTGGATAATGGGTCATGTAGGGGAACTGACTAACTTGATTATTTATAGTTACCATTACCTTGCTACCGATCACTTTTGGTAAGAATGAAAGCTGAGTCTCGATATCTTAGAGAGAAGGGTGTAGTTCGAGCCAAGTCTGAGAGCCACACCCATTTCTCATTTAGTGATGGAGAAAGGCATAAATTCCAAGAGCTAGTGGTGTCAATGATTCAACCTACCCAAGGATTCCCTCGAGCAATGGCATCCTTCGTATAGTGGAAGTGTTGGCCCTCGACCAAGTTTTGGGGAAACTTTGGTCAATTTTGGAGGTTTTGGCCCACTTTTGGACTTCGACACGTTGGTCGAAGTAGGAGTGCCTAGGCAGAGTTGAGATCGCGGATCTCACCTATTTTGAGGGTTATGTGGACCCAGTAAGGGGTCCTCTAGGTTTTGTAATGGGTCTATGGGATGTCGGCCCATGGGTTTTCCCCATGTTTAGGCCTTATTGTAAGATTTTGTAAAGTATAAATAAAGAGGAATGTATTGTAGAAGGTAGTAGTTCTGTGTGCAAAGGAATGTATCGGGTCGAGGCTTTGTGCTTGGCTGTGATTTTGTAGACTGTGCTTAGTGCTTGTAATGCTCAATGTAGAGCTGGTGCTAAGTGCCTTGGTAAGAGATTTTGGCTCTGTGCAGTTGACCTATTTTGGAAGGTAAAGAAGGAGGATCTAGTGCTTAGTGCGTAGATCTCTTGTATTTTGCAAAGTTCGACTCTGTGGCTTAGTGTACAAGAGTGACTGGATGTAAGATTTTGGAGAATAATAAAGAGGTGAACCGGTTTATGGACGTAGCCCCACCCTGGGGTGAACCACAAATATCTGGTGTCTCATAGTTTGCTTTATGCAGTGTCATTTCTGTTATGCATTTGCTTAGTGCTTTGATTATGATGTGTAATGAATATGTATTTTGTTGCTTAAGTAATTTACTTATGTTAAAGGGTAAATGAATGCTAGGATTAACTCACAATGATAAGTGCTCAAGGTGCATAATCACTTGTTGTTACTGCGCTTATCTGTCTTTGATTATGCTCTGCAGTGTTAATGAGGTTAATAAACTAATGCATGTTCACTTCCTAAGCATTAGACATGATATTCTGTGAAGTGCTCTTATCAAATAATCGTGTCCCAACCTGGTTATAGACACCTGCGTCCTGTAACCCTCCTTTCTTCTACCTCTGGTGAGACTTCGCCTGCTTCGCAGGTGTTGCTGAAAGGGTCGGTAGTCGATGTTTTGTTGGTGCACTGTTAAGCGTTGAACCCAAGGTCTGCCTCTGTGCCAACAGGAAGCAACATGCTATAATGTTAATAAAAACAAACACCTAAGCGCTAACTATTGAGTTCCTAGGAATGAACCACAACCACACACATCTCTTGGGAAGGGGACCTAGTTTACAGGGTGCCCAAAAAAATCATGGGACATGATATGGTTCTCTGAATTGTGCTTCAAAGCTTATATAGATGGAATCCTAGACCCCAAGGAGTGGGAGAAAATGATCCCCTAACAATGGACCAACCTCTATTTCAAAGCAGGCAGTTCACCGCTCATGGCTCTACCTCGTGTCAAGTGCCTTTTTCTTAGACATGCTTCTACAACCCATGAGAGACAAGAAGAAGATGATGGGTGCCCATATTTTGTGGGGTTCCAGACCAAGATCAACGATGGAAAGGTCAAGATCCCTAAAAAATGAACACTTCACATTTCGACCTCGAGGGTTGGAGAGACATTCAAAGGTCGACATATCCACCACACTGGCCAAAGATGGACCTATTTTTCCTAAACATGGATTGTTGAATATGTCCCACCAGTCCAACTCAAGTGTTCTAAAAACTTTATCCCTGAGCTAATGATGAAGCAACTTTGTTGGCTCGAGGATGAGCCAACTAATAGCATTGGGGTCTTGTTGACACCCTAAGGTTTTGGCAAGACCATGCAAGTGCTAGAAGTTGGCACTATACACATGCCAAGAGTTTTCACTCTGTAGTGCCAAGTTTCAGTGCTTGTGCCAACCAATGATCTACTGCACATGCCAACTAGTTTTTTACTACAGACAAAGACTTAGAAAGTTTGCATGCATTCTAAATCATCAAATATATTCATTAATGATTGTAACCATTTTTGTAACAACCCAACTGGTCATGGTTGAGGTTGTGGGTGAGCTGGCAAGGTTATTATGATTGCCACACTCCAATAGAGATAAGGGGAATGCGTGCAGATATGTAAGGGTTGGGTTTTTGGTAAGCTAAGAGTTCATTGTTATGTTAGTTGTAGATGAGTTAGAGTTTTAGTTAATATTTTTTTTAGTTCTGGTTATGTTCTGCTTCACTAGTTGTTGAAGCGATGTTATGTGAATATGAGAGAGAAAATAGATCGTGTTTTGAGCGTATTGTTGGTCTCTCTTTCACTTTGAATGCCCTCTAAGCAGGTTTCAACCCTCTATGTATTGAAATGTTTTTGAATGACATTGAGATTAATGAATGAAGCATGAAGCACATTTTATCTTGTATATTATGGGTTTGAATGTATGTCTATTATGTCATATTTTGGGTAGAACTTATAGGGATGTTATGAATGAATGTGAAATGACTGCATGGTTCCGAGTTGGATGTTTCCTATTTGTACTATTCCTTCATGACTTGCACGAAACCTACTGTCTCTATGATTCTCATGGTGTCTTGAGTGAGACCTTCTTCAGTCCTTGAATATTGAATATGCCGACGCTTATGGGGTATTTGTTGGTAAAGCCTTTTGAACCCTCATTCTAAGACCCTGAGGCAACAAACAAAGTCGAAGTTAATCATCTTCATTATTTAGTTTTATTACTCTTGAGTTTTCCAATCAATTACAATGAAATATATTGAAATGACTACAATATCAACAAAGTCAATACCAATTATTATTATTATGTTGCATTATTAAAACAACAAGCATCCTTTTTCCTTGAAACCAGGTGTATATTCCAAAATATCACTTGACATGCCACAACTTGTCGATGCTTCCAAATTTTTCTTGACATTAGGAGGGAACCCTAAATCAACATTTACCAGATTGTTTATGCATGAATTTTTCACCAAACATACATTTCCAACCCATCCAAGCATCATCATTGTATTATACACATTGAAAGATTTCTCTAATGAGCATTCGTTTTCTCAATTTGGTTAACTGTGACCAAAAGGCTTGTTGAAATTCATGTTACAAGTTTTTTCATCGATCTAGGGGTGGAGGGGATACTTCCCCATAGCCAGGGGTAAATACCTTTTGATTGTAGATTAACAGTTGGTGAACCCGCTACAGGGTCTTGAATATGGCCATCATGGTTTCCCACATGTGGATTTGAAACAATTGTCGATGTTGTGTGAATCCCTATTGTTGTTGTGCAAGAACTTGTACACAAATTTGATTTTGTTGCTATTGGTCGACCATGAAGCAAATAAAGTATATCTAGAGTTTTGAAAAAAAGAAGACAATCTTACAATCATTTTGATCTCTGTTTTTCACAAGGGTTGTGAGGTTGAGTAGAAACACAACTTAAAATCATCGTAACTTCTTCAATATTTTCCAGAATTGATATTATGACCCCAATTTGGAAATGATGTCCAAACTTTACTTCAAATAGTATTGGTGCACAAAGATAAGATAACTTTATTAATGTCTGATAAATGGGCATGATATTTTGTCAATTGGACTATAAGGTACATCCAATAAAATAAGGCACAATGTGGGAGTGCAAAAGAAGCTCCTCAGAAGATTCTAAAATAAGAAAACCCATTCTCATGATTATCAACTAAACTTGTAGCTACTTAAGCTAATAAGGTTAATAACAAAAGTATAAAAGCTAGAGTATAGGTACACAAAAAGATGTAAAGAAGATAGAAAGCTAAAACAAGAGGGAACTTAATGGTGAAATTGATACTAATTGAGAGGAGATGACATTAGTAAGTGCTAGAGATGACTACCAAGGAAGGGAGTGGAGATTGAGTCTTACTCTTAGAGTCACCAATAATTGTGAAATTTCTGATGCATTAATGGATGATGTCCATTGAGGTGTACCTAACATTGAAGGGGATTTGTTGCATGATCCCATGGAAGCGCAGGAACAAGGGATCCCTACTCTCATAGTATCCAAGACAGTGGAGAAGAAAGTTTGAATCTTGCTGGCTTGGATGGGGGGTGTCCTAACCAGGGGCCGCCTCAGACATCATCCACTTGATTTTCATATTAGGGAGAAACTCTGATCAAAACTATTATAGGGAAATCATAATTGGGCACACCTTTTCCAAACTCCATGCCACTATAGTTTTGAATATGATGTTTTTAAATCATGTATAAAGGAACAAACTTGAGGGATTTGGGAAAACGAGATTCAAGAATGACTTATACTATGGAACACATATTTATGCTATCAATAAATTTAGGCAAGTGTTCTGAGACTCATACAAGACTTACAAGTATTGACTAGTTTGGTTGATTTGATCCTAAAAGAAGTACTTTGCAAAAACCCGCCTTGAAACTTGCCCTCACTAGAAAATCGCGAATCTTTGAAAAAATTGGGAAAAAAACTCCGGGAAACTCGCAAAAACTTGTGATATTTTATATTATTAAATTTGATGAGATGAATTGAAAAATAAATTGTTGTTTTATAGATTTTATGGATTGAAAATATTATTATTATTTTTTTCCTAAAATTTCTTGTATTTTGTGTTTTTTTCATTAGTCAAGTTTTTTCTAGTCTTGAACTAAGTTTTTCTAAGTCGATGATTTTTTTCAAGCCAAATGCTAACTGATTTTTTTTTGATTTGGTGAGTTTTGTCCATCCAAAAGCTAACTGACTTTTCATCGAGTTTGAGTCTCACAACTTTGTTAGGCAATAGTCTTCCAAATCCTTATGTTGTTTTGTAGACTTTTGGAAGGTTTTTGAATAAATTTTGAGGGCTCCCCTTTTCTAGAGATTGCACGACATTGGTCTTTCTGAGTCTATCATTGTACCTTCCATGAAGTTATATGAGATAGTTGTTGGATATCTTTGTACACCACAGGGACTTCCTATTTTTATTAGGAGCACTATTGGAGTCAGATAGGGTTTCCCCTATCACCTACATTTTTTGGGGTCTACATTAATGAGATGCAAATATACTTCAGGGAGAAAACTTGTAGGTGATTTCCATCCTTCATAATGTCTTGATTTCAAATGATGTGGTTCTCCTGGCCTCTAGAGGCAATTGGATTCCCTCACTAGCTTTTGTGATCTTAAGTGGAAGGCAATAAACCTTATCAAGACTAATGTCATGATCTTTTATATCCCTGAGAGATATTTGGAAGATTTTAAATTCTTTGAGGGGGAAAAGTGGAGATCACCATTGCTTACACATGTTAGGATTTCAATTTATGAGCCTAGTTTCACCATGAGACTTGCTTCCCAACCTCGACTTAGCAAGGGCTATGCATCCCTTACAATGTTCGAAAGCCAATGCTTCGATTTTCATGTCTAGGACATCTTGTCAAAGTTGTTCCTATTTGATACCATAATTAAACCCGTATTTATTTATGGAGTGGAAGTGTGTGGGCCTGGTTTGACTTCAAAATATTAGTCATGTGTTAAGAGAGCTTAGTGTAATGTGCTCCAACTTATGATCCATTGCAATAGGTAGTTATACATGCCATCATCTAGTTTAAGTTTGGGGCCCATCCTTTACACTTGAAGTACATTTTTAGGTTCATATTTTTCTTCATAAGATCTAAACCTCATGGAATTTCCCTTCTAGATGGGATATATACTGCTACATCACTCTTTTTTCTCTTGAGGGTGTTTCCTCATTGTGCCTTTCTAAACATAAATGTGTTTGTTTATGAAATCTACCTTACCTACTGAGTCCATTGGCATCTCCATTAAGCATCTCCTTTTGTTTAGATACTCATTGGATTCCCTTGAATCATATCCTCCACACTAAAGGAGAGGTCAACAAGGCAATCAAGGAAAAAATCTATTGGATGTACATTCAAAGTCCTTTGGTCTCCCCCCTTTAGACACTTGTGCCTAGGATGGCCTTTTATTATGAGCATTTCATGCAGTTAGAGAATGATCTCATTGTTCAACCTAACTACATTTAATGCCATTTCATGGCCTTAGGATTCCAATCAACGAGTTGTGAGTTTACTCCCACAAATCATGGATAGAAATCGACCACCACATCCTAAGGATTGAGAGGATATGATCTATTATCTATGCCATCTTTGGGAGATTAAGTCCTAGGAACACTTTATCTTTAAGTGTTCCATACACTATGAGATCTAGGGGAGGTTCCATTGCTTGTTTCAACATGTTGATGGATCCCTCGTGTCCTTCTTTTGTTACCTTGATAAATATGCCTAGTTTTATTTGTTCGAGAGGTGGTTATCCATAAGCGAGAGACTTTGTGTAATACTAATACTAATACTAATACTAATACTAATACAAATACTACTACTACTACTACTACTACTACTACTACTACTACTAATAATAATAATATCCCACTAAGGGTCATAACACTTCATCATAACCTTTCACCTTGTGACCTTTCAATGTGTATTATAATGTCATGTAGGTCATTGTAAATCATCATCTCTCATATTACATATTCAACACATTATTTTAATCCATATGGATTCTTTTATGTTATCCTATTTATTTGGATATCTAATTTATGAACCAAGTTGATCATTTCATTAAGATCAGAGCCAAGCCCGATAGTGGTCCTTGACCACACTTTTCAAACCTTGTTTGGTTTGACTTCTGCACACACTTTTCTGTTTCAATTTTTCTCTACACTTAGTCTTTGAACACAACTTGGTCATTGACCATCTACAATTGAGAAGTTCTTTGAGAAAAATTATTACATTGATTTTTTTTGAAAACAAATTAGATATTAAGAAGAGTTTAACAAGAAAATTTTAAGCATTAGAAAAGGAACCTACAATAAGGGTGTATAAATTCATAAATTAGACAACTACTACTCTTGATTTCTGAGAAGTTTGTTGCAACCTTAAATACAATGCTAACCCTCATCAAGGCCATCGGAATATTTAAATCCACCATTGGATAACATGGATCTAAGTCATAGTGAAATATGAGTTTACTCATCACTGAATTGAGGATATCAAGCCCGATAGTTGTTCCATATTTTCTCAATTCGATGCATCCCGTCTCCGTCAAATTCAGAATCATATTGTGCCTCCTCTGAGCTATATTGCATGACACCATGTGAAGGGAAGTTGAAGTCAAATCATGCCACCTAAACTCAATTTCCAATTTCCTAGGCCTTCATGGAGTTGTAGCGTGTTGCCATTGAGTTATATTATGTTACCTTGTGAAGGGAAGTCGAAGTCAAATTGCAATTTGAGACTTTAATTGGTGTGATATATCTCAAGTTATTAAGGTTTCATTTGATATGATGATAACTTGATTGTAGATTCAGGTCATTAGAGGGCCTACCAAAAAGTTGACAATTAACTTTGCGGTTGAGCCCTCCAATGACATGAATCTACAATTTAGTTAAGAATGACTTTTTATTTGAATGCTACTGCCAATCTCAATCAATCGTTCATGTGACACTTGAATAAGGTTTCAAATAATAAAATTGAAAGAGTAGGGCGGAACTGCGAGCTAAAATCACGCCATCAAAAGGAACAAGTTATATACTCAAAATTTATACCTCCTTAGTATTAAGNTTTCAGATAAAAAAAACTTATATTAGTAAAATATAACAATTCTGTTACAAATACTGTCAAAATGGATCAAATCTGCTAGATCCTTTAGCACTAGAGACTATAAAATCTGTTCACCTTACATATTACATCATCAAAACTGTAGCATTTAGATATATGCTCTGTAGTATATAGCCGCCAGAAATACTTATCCAGTACACAAAAATAAAAAGATCAGATTATTTTTCTTTGCCTTTATACTTTATTAATTGATTTCCATTCTTTCAAAATTTTCTGAATCTGCTTCAGCACCCCCTACATAGTAAATACCATCCTCATCAAGTAGGAGTGCTGCTTTTGAAAGATGATCAAATTCCTGATTATAATCTCTGTAAATATGTTTTGATTTTATTTGTATAAATCTCCCGCTCAACACTCTAATTCTTGTCATCCAAGGCATAAGTGAGACCACCTGTAAGTCATTTTCATTAGAAAACCATTCTATAATAACCTTTGAGTCACCAACCAATTGTAACATTGTTATCTTTTTGTAACAAGAAAAATAAAGTAAACACCACAAAGCTAAAAGTTCACCCCTGGTGATCCGGATTTTATGAGCAGAACGAAATGACTATAGATTATTAACAGGTGCTTAACACAAAATAATAGAGATACAATGAAATTGGTTTTCTATTCAATAAGTAAATAAGATGAAACTGTAAAATGCAGCGGAAAATAAGCTTGCTGGAATGGTGGCGGCTTATCTCTGAGAAGAGATGTGACGGTTGCGCTCATTCGCAAGAAGATGGTTACAATGAGGCTCTGAAGGCGTTTTTACAATAAACAGGAATGTCAAAAACCATAGACATCCAAAAACCTAACCCTAGGAGATGAAGCGCCAAAAGTCATGTGGGCCCCGTTTGGGTAAGTCAGTACATCAACTTCCCTGGGTCGTAACTTTTGCATACGATCTCTGTTTGACGTGCTCAACACCTCGTTAGAAATATCTATTCGAGGAATACAACTTTTGTGTGAGAAACATCAAAGGAATTCCAATGTTTCTCCCCCTTTTCCCAAAAAATGTTGTTTAGGGCCTCAAAATGGCTCCGAAAGTTTCAGGACCCGAAAAACTGCTAAAAATAGTAAATTACCAAAATTGCCAGAAAACTGTTTTGAGCCCGTTGGAAAAGGTGGGTGGCCACCGATATCCACCTGGATCAATCCTTTCTCCTTAAGAAGCAATGATCTCCATTGCAATGAGTTCCCCCATCAGATGAGGAAATTTTTCCTGAATTTGGCCCCGGGTGAGGCACTTGCCTTGGTGCAGGAGCTGCCTTGCTTTGATGACTCGATAAAGCTAGATCCTTTGTTGTTGAGTGCCCCTGATTTGTGTGTCCACAATATGATCACTGGATTCCTATTGTATGCAGTCGGGGTTGAGCTCTGTTGGTGTCAGCTGTTCTGCTACTTCTGAGGTGTCCAATAATGGCGGGAAATAAGGGCGAAGGAGATCCACATTGAACATTGGGTGTAGGCCAAGGAATGGAGGAATGTTGAGCTCAAAATAATTATCCCCTATGACCTTGGTGATGATGTAAAATCCATAACGAAGTGGGAAAATCTTCTGATGGGGTCCTGTAAGGCGTTCTTTCTGCAAGTGCAACCAAACTTTGTCGCCCACTTGAAACTTATGTGGCACCCGATGTTGATCATGGCGCTACTTGTACTTGTCATTGGACTTTTTTAGGATATCCTGAACCTATTGGTGGATGTGATAGATCCTCTCAATGAACAGGGTGTCTTTGTCAGCTTCAATTGAAGCAGGAGATGAGTCGGTCGAGGTGACCACAACGGGAAGTGCAACATTTATGGGACCCAATGGTTGGAATCCCAACCCCACCTGAAAGGGGCTGTGGCCGGTTGATATATGTAGGGCTCGATTGTAGCTATGCTAGACATAGGGAAGGCTCTCATCCCATGTGCGAGGGTGCTTGGAATTATACATGCAAAGGATATGCAGAATCATTCGATTTATGACCTCGGTTTGGCCATCTGTCTGGGGGTGGAAGGCTGTGGATTTGGTGAGCTTGGTGTCAAGCAGTGACCAGAGGCTCGACCAGAATGTGATGAGAAATTGACTGTCCCTATCTGAGACAATTGTTTATGGGATTCCAAAATGTACCCAGACTCGTTCAAAGAAGAGCTTGGCAGTGGCCTCTGCTCTGATGCTCTTCTTACATACAACTAGAATCACCATCTTAGAAAAGTGATCAACAACCAAAAAAACACAGTCATTTCCCCACTTGGTGGATGGGAGGCCTGACATGTAGTCCATTGAGATGGATTCCCATGGCATGTCAGGAGTAGGAAGATGGGTGTACATGCCCTGTTTCTTAGTGGTCGGTTTGGAAATAGTGCAGGACCTGATATACTTGTTGACCTTCTGTCGAAGTTTCGTCCAGTAGAAATGTTTTTGTAGCATCACCATGGTCTTTTCGAAGCCGAAGTGTCCTGACACCCGGCTGTAGTGGGATTCCTAGATCAGCTTCGCTCGCTCGCTTGATGGAACACAAATATGGACCAGACGACATAACAACCCATCCTGAAGATGGACATTATTGCCAACTGCGTTTGCACCCAACATTTGGTAGGTGGTGGCGAAGTCTGGGTCTGTCTCATGGAGTTGGGGCCATCCATAGGTCTCATGGCCGCAAGAGCCTAACACTGTGGTGAGTGCCGCGACTGGCGGTCTACTGAGGAAATCAACGAAGCATTTGGTGCTTCCTGTTTTATACTTGATGTCGAGGTGGAACTGCCGCAAATATGTGGACTACTTTTGATGGTGGTCATTTTACAATTTTCCTTGTGTGTGCATGAATTGTAGTGGCTTATGATCAGTGTGGATGACTGTCTCCTTCCCAAGAATGTAATGTCTCCACTAGCGGCAAGCTTGCACAATGGAGTACATTTCTTTGTCGTAAGTAGGGTACTTACAGACAACAACGGATAGTGTCTCACTATGATAGGCCACAGGGTGGCCGTGCTGAGTGAGAATGGCACCCACAACATAGTTTGAAGCATTTGTCTCGATCTCAAAGGGCTGCTGCAGGTCTGGTAGTGAAAGTACTGGGGATGAGCACAAGTGCTGCTTCAAATCATCGAATGCTTGTTGTTGGGATCAGCCCCATGCAAATTTAACCTTACCACCACCCCTGGTTATTTGGCCGAGGGCCCATGCAATATGGGAGAATCCCAACACGAACCTGCAGTAGAAATTGGAAAGGCCCAGGAAGCTCTGAAGATCAATGAGTGTGGTTGGGAATGGCCAGTCACGAATGACTTGGATCTTGGCTAGATCCACATGTATGCAATGTTGATCAATGATGTATCCCAGGTAATGGACCCTATCCACAACGAAGGAGCATTTTTCCAAGTTGGCGTATAGCTTGTGCTGCCACAGGGTGTGCAAAACCTGCTGAATATGCTGCAAGTGTTCGGCCCAAGTCTTGATGTAAATGAGAATGTTCTCCAGATACACCACTACAAAAGTATTAGTGAATGGTCAAAGGATATCATCCATCATCCTCATGAAAGTGGCTGGAGCATTTTTCAAACCAAAGGGCATGACCAACCATTGAAAAAGGCCTTCCTTTGACTTGAAGGTGGTCTTCCATACATCTGTCTACTCTATTGGGACTTGGTGGTAGCCAAACTTCAGATCAATCTTACTGAAGTATTCCCTCCCCATGAGTTGATCAAGGAGGTCGTCGATTCAAGGAATTGGGTATCGATTTATGACAATGATTTTATTCAGAGCCCAACAATAAATGCAGAGTCTCCAGGTTCAATCTTTCTTTTGTACCAGCACGATTGGGCTCCCATAAGGTGATGAGCTAGGACATATATGCCCCTTTTGGAGAAGTTCTTGGATCTATTGCTTGATCTCCTCATTATTTAATAGAGAGCGACGATAGACTAGCCCATTAGGCAGTGGTGCGCCAGGGATCAGATCGATGGGGTGCTTGACCTGGCAACGTAGAGGTACCCCGGTAGGTGAGGAGAAGATATCTGAGTCTTCTTCCATGACCTTATCTACTTGCTTCTGCTATGTAGAGAGGTCGACCGCAGAGACCCTGGATGTGGCTGTGATCTTTCGCTCATTCTGAGAGCGAATCATGAAGAATACAAACTTCCCCATCTGAGAGATGACCTTCCTGCGTTGCTTAGCAGAGATCAGTGAAATAACACTAGGTGGGATAGCCTCGAGTATCCTATAAAATTTCATGTTCAAAGTGATAATAGCACTACGAGGCCTAGACTCATATAAAACATGATGTTTCCATAAATAAGGTTGGCCCAAAAGAACATCACAACCTTCGAGAGGAGCAACATCACACAATACCTTGTCTTTGAAGGGCTTGATGCTGTACGACAGTAGACACTGTTGGTTGACGCGGAGATCACTTCCTTGGCGGAGCCATCCGATGGTGTAGGGTTGTGGGTGTGGCATTGTCAGCAAGGCCAACTGCTTGATGACCTCTGCTAAGATGAGGTTCTTCTGGCTACCACTATCAACGATGAAGTGCATCGAGGTGCCTTTTACCCACATTTGTGAATGGAAGAGGCACTCTCCTTCTTCTGGCTCGTCTGGTTCACCAGGCTGGAGCTTGGTGGTAGCAACGGTGGCACTGGGTTCCACGTCAATGATCCAACTTCCCCTTTTTGGTTTTGACTCAGAGTTAGAACCCACATCTGATTCAGAGGCTTTCACTTCAGCCACCAGTGACTGCTTTGATCGACAATCAACAATGTTATGCCAAGGGCTCTTACGGAAGTCGCACCACTTCCCGGTATCTTTCTTTGTCTTTTCGATGTCCTTCTTTGCTTGTGGCTTGGAATGGTTTTCTTGATACTGTCCATCTTTGCTTTGTCCTTTGTTCTATGGGTTGGGGTACCCTTTTCCTGGATTTTTTTGTTAGGGGTTCCCAGGTCCAAATTGTTGGGTCTTTTGTTTGAGATTCTGCTCGATTTTGACGACATATCGATAGGCCGCACCCAAGGATGAGATGTCCATAAATTCCATTTCGGTCTGGATGTATCTATGTAGAGCACCGCGATACTTAAGCACCATATTTCTCTTCGAATCTTTGATACCCAACTTGGTGCGCAAGGTATGGAAGATATTTGTGAAATCTGGCACTGCTTGGTCTCTTTCTTGCCGTAGTGTGGTCCATTTGGTATACAAGTCGTCATAACTTCCGATAGAGTAGTATTGTTCCTTAATAGGATACCTGAAGGATTCCTAGGTGGTCGTGACTGTAAATAATGAGGTTTCCTCTATTTCCTTTTGCTCACAGAAAGTTTCCCACCAATCTTTGACATGGGGAATGACTTTGAGGAGCGCAAAAGTAATCTTTTCTCTATACGAAAAGTTATGGACAGAAAAATACCCTTCTAGTAGATTCAACCACTTGTCTACAACATCTGCATCTATATGACCTTCAAATATAGGAATATTGAAGTTTATTTGTACCTTGAAGGGGGCGACACCTTCGCTCGAAGAAGATGCATCGCCTGTTGGTATCTGTCGAAGGATTTGCATGAAACTATCCATCATCTCATTACTCTATTGTGTGAGGGATTCCTCAAGAAACAGTTTGAAAGGATATCATGTCCCGTCATATTTATTTTCTCCTACCATGAGAGGTCACTTGGGCGTGCGAGAGATTTTGTCCTCAAGAGAAACAAGCTCGAGACCCAACTCTTTGTACTCCGACCTCATTGGGGACATGCATTAAGACGACAAGGAGCATACCGCTATGATACCACTAATCCATATTTTATGAGAAAAACGAAATGACTATAGATTATTAACAGGTGCTTAACACAAAATAACAGAGATATAGTAAAATTGGTTTTCTATTCAATAAGTAAATAAGTTGAAACTGTAAAATGCAGTGGAAAACAAGCTTGCTGGAATGGTGGCAACTTATCTCTGAGAAGAGATGTGAGGGTTGCGCTCATTCGCAAGAAGATGGTTACTGTTGTTCCAGAGTCCGTACTTAAGGCTAAAAAGTACAGGGTCTAGGCATCCGAAAGTGAGTAAAAGATAAAAAGGAGAAAAGATCAACCCTCGTGAAAAGGGAAGCTAAGGCTGATTTCTAAGTTGTCTCTGTCTCGCTTCCAAACGTTCCTGGATGCTTATATCCCGTTCAATTGCGGCCCATGAACGTTCGAGTTCGACCCGAGTGTTGGAAGTTTTAAGTATGGTGTCAAATAGGTTCAAAGCGATGCTGGTTTGATTCGATAGGCCAGGTTCAATGTTGGGCTGTCTTGCAAAGGGCACAATCATGGAGGAACAAAAAATGAAAAGAAAATTCGAGGTTTAAAATGCCACTCCAATTTTTTATTTAACCGTATAAAAGAGAACTTTCGAAATCCGATGTTAAAGATAGAACACAAACCAAAGGCCTTCTCCCATAACTGAGTTAACTTTTTAAAGTATCATGTATGAAATGTGAGAAAACATTAAGCAATCGACAATGCGAGGCTCCTATCAAGGGAGAATCTCACCCTGTAAACAGAAGAAGAAAAAGGCAAGAAGTAATCTGACGAAGCATAAAATATAGAGATCTAAAAAGTTCACAGGTCTTGTACCTACTGATAGCCGATACAGAGGAAAAACTGCAAGCGATTAGACGACTAAAAGTTGTTCACCACAGTAGAAGTTGGACTAAATTGTAGCTAAGCATTCATCAGAAATATATGCGAAATTAAATTTAATGTAAGATAACAGAGAAAACAAAACTCATAACTCAGTCTTCACGGAAGCATGAATCTTCAAATTGCATCGTATTAATTTTCAAAAGAAAGAAAGTCTCTATTACAATCAGCCAAGAAAGGTCCAACCCTTATTCTCACTTCAACATGCATATTTATACAAACTTCTAAACGCTAGAATCTCAATCATTCAAGAAGTTTTCGGTTACAAAATGGGAAATTTATGTGTTTCACTTCTTTGTCTTTGTCCTCCTTCCTGCGGGTAGAGCACCTTCCTTTCTTTACTCTTTGGGTTCTAAAAATAGAACATACAAACATCTATCATTATTTGACACCATAATCCCGCCCTTTCGCCTACTCGATGCAAGTGATGCACCTCTCCACCAACTAGGCTATCAACCTGGAAGGCTCTGCTTGGTCGCTTGCTTCAAGAGTGTAACAATTCTTCGCCAACTATGGTAAACTCTTTCCCACTTGTCGGTCCTCTACGATGATGGAGCATAGTTGTAAACTTGGCTGTACTAGCCATTTGTCCATTTGGGTCATATCAACCTGGCTGATCTAGGATATCTCCATTTGCTGCTCCTCCATGTTTTCTTTGATGTCCAACAAATGTTTAGCTATATTGATTTTTCCTAGTGTCCCAGCACTGCTCTCCTTATCAAGATCTAGCAAACCTTTACTTATTAAAGAGAACGTTTCCTCACAAAAATTCTTTACTTCATTAGCTCTCCCCCTGCTTTCTGATATGTTCTGCTCCCAGACCATCAACAGGATATTACCTCTGGTTTGTTCTGCGATGGATAATTTTGAGATGCTGACCGTCTCTATCTTCGATGTAGCTATAACAACATCTTGGAAAGCGACCCATGCTTCCCTGAATTCTCTTTCTTTTGAAGAAATGTTCTCTAATATTTTCTCTATCGTCTGGAAATGGTTCTGAATGGTTCTCACCTTTGCTAGCAAGTTTTGTTGAGCCGTAAGTACCTTATATTAGATTTCAGTGGCCTGCGATCTGAACATTTTTATGTCTACAACCTGTTTCTCGGCCACCTCCAATTTCAACTGCAACTCTATAATCTGTTGCCCCTGCTAGCTTACATGTGTTTGGCTAGTTTGCGCCGACTGGTGCACCTGCTCGAGGTCAGACCTGAGCTTCTCAATTTCACGCAGGTCGGTTGTTCGGGCTTCCTCAAGGCTCCTGCTCACCTCGTCCCTGACATTCACTTCGACAGTAGCTACCTTAGCTTCCAATTTACTGATCAGGAGGTTCTTTTGTTTCATCTGGGCCGTCAAAGTCCCAACTGAGTATTGATTGGCTATATCATAAGCCCCTAGCTTCCCAACTATCTCCTCTGCAATTTTTTCCTCTTTCGCGACCTTCCCATCTGTCATGATTTTAAATTTTTTAGTTACTACACCCTCTTTTTGATAAAATCCTTTCCTTACCACGACCTTTCTTTTGTTGTCAAAGAAAAATTCATTGGGAGGTAGCTCCTCTATAGAAATAGGTGTCAGTTCTTCATTGAAAATCCATCCCTTTTCAGGATTCCCCTTTGTGAATTGCAAGGGTGTGATAATAGCAATCAGACTGCCAATTTGCTTGGATGTTTGTTTCGGGGTGACTTCTGTAACCGACTCGTTTGGTGCAAATGGAAGTGAGTCACCCGATCCCTATGAAGGTATCTCCACTTGGCCTTGGGCCTGCTTGCTTGGCGTGCCCTTTTCGGGGTTTCCTTCCTACTTTTGGGGGACTTCGACTCCTAGCTATGAGGTTCCAACCTCCCTGGTTTTCCCTTGGTCCTTCTCCCTGCTAGGATTTGAGTCCTTTGCACCTTTGGCTCCCGTCTGATTTGTAACTAGAAGCTCTGGGGCTTCACCCTATAAAATCTCGGGGAGACAACTCTGTCGGTGTTCCCGAAATTTCAAAAATTCGGCCATGTCTCTAGGTGGCAAGGTTTGAATCTGACTTAGGACTTCCACAAAGGACCTCGTGCCCCAGAATATTTCATCAGGCGGGGAATCCTTGTGTTCATACCTCTTCAGGCCACAACTTGCCAGGTGATTGCTCACAACCTTACTAGGGTCACACTTCTTAAACTCAATGTCTACCATCTTCATTTCTTCTAGAGCCGCAGCCTCGGCTTTGGAGTGGCCAAAATCTAACAAGGAATATGCATCGATACGAATAGGGAAGGGTGGCCATGCCTTTTTTGATACTCCTTTGAGCTCCTTGCTTATCTCACCGAGCACAGAATGTCTAGCGATCTCACGGCACTATAGCTTATTTGGAAGGAATAGAGGGAGGGCATATGGAGGGATAGAGGTGCCGAAAACCCTGATATATGAAAATTTCATCTCTAGATACCAATCTGCCACACTGCTTAGGCTGGTCGCAACGCTATTTGATATCCTGGGAGGCGACTGGCCAAAAATGGTGACGTGCAGTGGCACCATTACCCAGTTGAATATCTCGTAGATGAATTCTTTGGCCTTATCCTCCCAAAGCTTCGAGTGGTAGACATGGATGGGCTTTGTACTAGATGGAGTCCAGCTCCAGCTCATTATAGGGAAAGGTGTCATGAAAAAAATGGCGTCCATGATGTAGGTAGACATGAAAAACGAAGTTGCTTTCCCACTCGCCTTTAGCGCTCGACATTCAGTAATTCAACTGGTTAAACTATCTGACAATAGTTTGGCCCGATCGAAAGAAAGACCTTCAAAAAATGTATGAATCAGAGGCACCCACGGGAGAAAAAAATGTGTGGTGTCCTCCCTCCCATACAACCTACAGGCAATCATTGCTATATACCTGAATGGTGGCTCTAAGGAGGAGACTGAATAAGTTCCATTAGAATCCGCCCTGAATTTTGCGGGATGCGAAACCCAATCCTTGATCAGATCAGACAAGTTTCTGCCATATTTCTCGCATTCCTTCTCCTTGAAACCTTCCAGAAATTTGACATTGTACGCGAAGTTTGGTGTGGGTGACAACTAATACATTGCCTGCAAATGTTCTGGTCTAAAAGTCCCAATCGTCACCTTCTGCTCATTGATGACAGTTATGGTCGAGATATCCACATGGTCTAGCGCCCATTTGATCATATCATAAGAGGGGAGGAGCCGTGGTCTTGCCACTATTTTGTGCATTTCTGCCTGAATGACGATTTTGTATCTGGTGGCCAAATCATCCTTTTCATTATCGCTGGAATCATCTGAACAATTCACCGATTCAGACTGAAGAATGTCGGAGATGTATGTCCAGGTTTTGACAGTATTAATACTTTGGGGTGAAGTATTGGAAACAACATCGGAGCCCTGACCTGAACTTTCGGCAGCCACCTTGAACGCCTTTCGTGGAGCCATGAAAGAGAATTCTGTACGCAGATCACCTGTAGTAAGAATTGTAAATACAGACAGAAGTTAGCCTGATGAAAAAAGCTCTGCGCGCAAAATAGAAATAAAATTGAAATAATGAAAAAAACCCCTTATCTTAGTCATTTGAAACCCTGGTGTCCTTGCGAACCAAATGGTCAAATCGCTTAAAGAAATATTTAGCAGTAAAAGCAAGATCCTACTATCTGTCACCTCGCCGTAGTCCAAATAAATGCCATAATTGTTTGACGAGTCATAGCACGAATCAGAGCAAAAAACATTTAAAATTACTCCGCGGACGATGTGTATTAAAGTTTTCATTGATGCATCGATTAATCCTTCTTATCCCCTTTAATTAAGTTTGTTTTAGTCTTTAATTTCCCCTTTTTGGCGTTCGCCGTATTGGGAGAAATCACTCCTACCGTTTGATCCCCTAAAACCTGAAATCGCGATGATGCGATTTAGTTTAAAAAATGTGATCTGACTTAAACTCTTAAATAAGCCATGCTTAATTAATAAAAATCATGACTTCACGACTTTGGGCTATGAAGGTATAGTTTTTTGGGAGAGCGATCGCTGAGTCGCGAAACCCCGACAATGCTTAACTACGGTTTAAAGTGACTTACCCGTGGCACCAACCTGGGTGAACTTTTTTAAAACCATTTTGCGACTTCGCATATCGGAGTTTGAAAACCTTGCGACTTGTAACTCCTGAAGTGTGATAGCGCGAGGTAATAAAAGTGATAGACTTTCTTAACGGTTAAACGACAGTGACTTAGGACTATAATGGCCATCGCCACTTCGCATGTCGGGGTAAACTTTTGGTTTCAAGAATTACAATGAGGCTTTGAAGGCCTTTTTACAATAAACAAGAATGTCAAAAACCCTCTACATCCAAAAACCTAACCCTAGGAGATGAAGCGCCAAAATTCATGTGGGCCCCGTTTGGGTAAGTTAGTACATCAACTTCTCGGGGTCGTAACTTTTGCATACGATCTCCGTTTGATGCGCTCAATACCTCGTTAGAAAGATTTATTCGAGGAATACAACTTTTGTGTGAGAAACATTTAAGCAAATTCCATGTTGCTCTCTGTTTTCCCAAAAAACGTCGTTTAGGGCCTCAAAATGACTTCGAAAGTTTTAGGACCCGAAAAACTTCTAAAAATAGTAAATTACCAAAATTGCCAAAAAACTATTTTGAGCCAGTTGGAAAAGGTGGGTGGCCACCGATATCCACCTGGTTCACCTGGTATTAGTACCACTACCACAATTCAATTTAAGCCTCAAAGTGCCCAACTCTAGGCATTTTAGCACTGCTCTAGCCCCACACTTTGCACCCCTCTCTTGTGAGGCACCATCAAAGAATCCCACAGGCAAGTCCCAATCTAGTAAAGATGGCCTTTCTATCCTACTAACCTTAGAAAAGTTAGTTATTTTTGTTTCACCCAAATCCTGTAATATACCGTTACACATTTTGACTCTATTTATTGGGCGATCTTCAAAAATAGGCAAATTTCTGTGTTTCCACACCTCCCAACATATGTAACCAGGTATTTATTTACAGTTCTCCCTCTTCTTTATCCAGTTTTCAATACATTCAACAACTTGCTCTCCTTCCCAATCACTCTTAATTTTTAATTCCTTTAATATTGTAGACCAAATGTTTTTAGTGAAGGTACAGTCCACAAAAATATGTTTCAAATTATCCTCATGTAACCCACATAAAACACATCTGCTTGGCCCTAAAATTTTTGATTTTTTATAAGTTCTCCCAAGTAGGTATTTTCTGTTCAAGTAATAACCACATAAAGAGTTTGATTTTTAAAGGTAACTGCCATCTCCATAGATCACTATACCATAAAATTGGTTCATCTACTACTGTCTCCTCCAACTGGACTTCATATGCTTGTTTTGCTCTTACTTGACCACCTTTAGTATCCTAGGACCACATTAGTAAATATTTTTCATTGTTCAACTCAAATACCGAACCCATTAGACCTTTGACATAATTATTCCATTATTCTACGTTCTCCTTCCAAGCCTAGATCCTCAACCTTTTTCCATCTTGGTTGCCTTGTGTTCTCCAAGTCCTGAAACCTTGCTTGGGCAAGGAATTCTATTCCTTGTGCCTTTAAAATTAGAATATGATTCCTTTATAACTTAAAATAAGTGTGTGACCCTAACATAGGATCAACACCAATTCTGATGTCTCTCCCATTATCAGGTTTCCAAACCAACCAATAAGTTATTATGGATATGGATGAGGTAAGAGCTCTCCAAATATTAGATATGCCAGACCAACTTTTCCTTCCTTCCCTAAACGATTCCACCACATATTTCTTCCTAAGATACTTTTTAAGCATCACCTCATGCCAAAGACTAGGAACCATAAGACACCTCCATAATGTTTTTGCTGCTAATGCTTTCCCAAAGGTAAAGATATTTTTAATACCCCACCCACCTAACTTTTTAGGTTTAACAATTTTATTCCAGCTTATCAGGTGTATCCCTTCTTTTATCTTTTTCCCAGTCCAAAAGAAACTAAATAGTATTTAATATAATTTTTGGTATTTTATCTAATGACAACCAATAAACAAGGATACTTTCAAGTACAACTTTGACGAGAGTTACCCTTCCCCCTAAACTTAACCATCTATGACTCCAGTTTGCAATCCTTTTTCCAATTTTTTTCACCAGCCAATTCCAATTCGATTTATTATAGCAATTAGGTTTCAGAAAACACCCAAGATATTTAAACCCATCATCCACTGATTTTACTTCAAAGGGTAAGATCAATTTCAACAGATCTAAATCCTCTTCTGCCCATCCAACTTCTAGAAATAAGGATTTCTGTGGACTGAATTCCATACCTATTGCTTTGCAGAATAGTGCCAGAATCTCGTTAAATACTTCCCACTCAACAATATTACCATTTCCAAAAAAAGTAACATCATATACAAACATCAAATCAGTAATAAATATCCCTCTTGCCACTGATATTCCTTCTATTTTCTTCTCCCTTACCTTCTCCTTTATAATTCTACTTAACCCTTCAACAACAAGGAGAAAAAATAAGGGAGACAAAGGACAACCTTGCCTTAATCCCCTTGTACTTTTAAAGAATGTAGCAGGCTTACCATTTATCAACACAACATAATTTGCTGAGGTCACACACCCCATGATCTAATCAATTGCTTCTATACTCATACCCGCCTGTAGCAACACAAGCCTTAAGAATCCCCAATCCACTCTGTCATAAGCCTTTATCAAATCAAGCTTTAACACCAAAGCTTTAAGATTTTTAACCTTTATGATATGTAAATCTTCCTGCACTATTCCAATTGCACAGTATTTTTCCTTCCCTTAAGGAAACCAAATTGTTCCTTTGAGACCCCATAAGACCAAATGGATTTAATTCTTTTTGCAATAATCTTAGTAAGAACCTTATAAACCAGATTACATAAAGCTATAGGTCTAAAATCTTCAAAAGAACCACGATTCTCACTCTTTGGAATAAGAGAAAGAAAAGTAGCATTCAGATCTCCAGACACGCTACCTTTCTTCCTGGACTCTTCCACCATCTCCAAAATATATCTCCCACTAAATCATAAAAAGACAAAACAAATTCCACAGTCCAGCCATCCGGGCCATGACTTTTTGATTCTTTAAAACCTTTAAGAGTTGACATGATTTCATCTGCTGTAATGGGTTCAAACAATCTAAGAATGTCTTCCTCTGAAAACATCCTTGGACAAATTTTTAAAACTTCTAATTGATCAGATATGGCCAGGTTAGGCTGTGCCTTGTACACGGTTTGGAAAAAATCAACTGATTCTAATTGTAACTCTTGATTACTAGAGATCACATGACCCTCCTCCTTAGTAATCTCCCAAATAGTGTTGGTCTGTTTCATGGAATTTGCATACGCGTGAAAGAACTTAGTATTCATATCCCTTGAGGCCAACCAATTAATTGTGCTTTTTTGCCTCCATGTTTCCTTTTCCTGTCTCAAAAGTGACAATTTCCTCTGTTCTTTTTCTGCTATTAACACTTTATCCTCCTCCTTCTCAAATCCTCCAGGATGATTAAAATATAATGAATCCAGCTCACCTTCAAGTTTAACCAGTTCTTCCTTTGCTTCACTCTTTTTCTTTTTCTCTGAGTTATACACCAGTGACTTAAGTTATAGGTTTTTGACCAATGATTCCATCGGGTTTAGAGTCTCTGCTCCTAACAATCCATCCCAGTTGGAATGAACAAACTTATCAAACTCTAGATCTTCCAACTAGATTGAATTGAATTTGAATGGATAACTGCCTTTTCTATTATCTAGTTCTAAATGGAGGACCACTGGCATGTGATTAGAAATTTTTAAGTTGCAAACCATAGATCTATATCTCAATCCTGATTGCACAATATCCTCTCATATCAAATAATGATCCAAACACTTAGCTATGTACTCCTGTCCTCCTCTACCGTTTCTCCAGGTAGGAATTACTTTAAGAGGCTCAACATCCACCAACCCTTCTTCTTGTATCAACTGACTGAAATATGGATGTAATGAATCTGCTTTGGCATGGACTCCCCACACTTCCCTACATGAAGTAGTGAAATTAAGTTCTTCCCCCAGGACCATATTTTGTTCCTTAAGAATACCGTCTCTTTTAATAGATTCCTAGAAAACCTCTCTGTTAGAATACATACCATAACAATTGATCACATTCAATCTTCTATCCATATATTTAACTATGCCTTCCATCATAATCCCTGCAGAAGTCAAGAAAGCAGAGAAATCAACTTTCCTTGGATTCCAAGATGCTAATAACCCACAGAGAGTCCATAGGAGTCCACCCCACAGAAAAGACAATGAGGGAGTAATTTAGTAAAGAGTTCTCTAGCTTTTGCTTCACAGACCATTGTTTCTTGTATAAGTAGCACATCTGGTTTAATTATTTCTAAAAATATTTTTAGGGCTAAGAACTTGGAGCTGCCCCCCACCCCTCTGACATTTAGTGATGCCACAATCATTTATTAACTCTTGCAAGGTATTTTTGTGCTCTAAGCGCCCTCGGACCAATAACCATATTAGAATAGGTACTTTCACCTATCGCCTTCTCTCGCCCATTATTTCTCGCACTTCTAGTCTGTAGTGGAGAAAATTCCTTCTCCAATCCCCCATGTACTGTTCCTTTCACCATTAAAGCCTCTCCCTTAGAACTGACAGTAATCAAGTCCCTTG
>JASDQU010373234.1:89962-100227 GCA_032191745.1 Picea mariana
TATCCCTATAGGATGGAATCAGATTAACAATAGTTTCATCAATCTCTGAAAGTGTGGACTATTCATCCCGCCCAATAATACCCAGTCCTCCCGGATACTCCTCATCATCATGTATATCCAAAGTGGAATTATTTTCTCTTTCCTTCGAACTTTTTGAAGAAGGATCTTCAGATAAACGACCTGGAATGAGGTTCCTGATCGAACCTCCTATAATCCCTATGGACCCTCCCTTGACCCCCACATCCTCATAGTCAATTCCCAAACTACCACTACCGACATCAAAGTCACACTGAGACACACTCCTCAGATCTTCCCTAATTTCCTCACCAATCGGGAAAATGTCCTTTGAGCCCTCCTTCGCAGACATAGAATTTCTGCCAGAAATAGTAGTATCCCCCCTCTTCCCCAAATCCTCCAACACCTCCTCCAAAACATAACCAAAGACAACCCGCCCATCCTCTGAGCTCAAAGCTATATTACCTCCTCTTTGCCTCCCTAAACACATCGATACTCCAGTAGGATCCAACAAAGATCCCAACTCTCCCTCCTTACTAACTACCTCAAAGGGATCATCACTAATAGGGTTTAACATAGAACCACTCCCCTCAATTAGAGTACCAGTTGACTTAGAGGATTCCAACCCAAAAATATTCAAACCCCCTTCATAAATAACAAAAATAAAGGAATTAAAATATGGGCGAGCTTGTTTCAACTTACTAGTCACCAAATTGCACTCCTCGGCCGATGCTGACTTGTTCACGCTCCAATCCTCTAAGGAAAAATTCAGTTCATCAACTTCCAATTCACCATACACATCAGAACCTCTAAATCTCATTTTCTTGCTAACCCCACTACACTGGCTCTTTAAGTGACCTGTCTCCTTACACTCAAAGCATCTGAACAACACACCCAAATAATCTAGCCTTTGTTGAATCACTGAACTAAACCAACCTATTTTAATATCCGCCGAAAGCTGTTCGAAAAGGTCAATTTCTACTAACAATTTACCCATCCATCTATCATATCCATCCAATAGTTTAGGATATGCATATAAAAATATCCCTATCGCATTCCCAACCTCCATAAATGCCTCCAAATTCCATAATGTAATCGAGCAACCAGGCATGAGGACCCACATATGCTTGTATCTAATAACCTCTCTTTCCGGATTGAATGAACAATGCCGACAATTGATCATTAGACTGTCATTATTGACCACCCATACCTGGTTCAAAATTACCGACGCATCCTCCAGGGGCTCCAAGGTTAGTTAGGATGAAAACTACAGGTGCATAACCCAACTAGGGGCTCCAAGTTTCCTCCACCCACCTATGAATATCCCTAACCCCAAAGGCCCAATAACCAAACTTATCAACCAACCCTTGTTGCAAGTACATGCCTACCTCCTTCATCCCTATGTCTCACCCGAGAGTTAACTTCACCTTTGCCTTTTTTACTCGCCAGTGTTTCATGCTCGAATGAGGTCTTACCTCCTTCCACTTAGAGTGTAATAATCCAACCACCTCAACGTCCTTCCTCTCAGGCTCAACTACAACTACCCGACACTACTTATCAAACCTTAACTCCCAATTCTCCTCCACCTGCCTCACCAGTTATAAAGTTACCAATATCCCCCAGATTCCTACCTGCAACACTCAACCTACCCTCTCCATGCTCTGTGACACTTCTGCTCTGCCTCCCCTTCACCTTCTCCGACAAGTGTAACAACAAATGGTTTGTTTAATCGACTCCCAACGAAACCCCCTTCCCACTTCCCGAGAAGAAGGTTCATTGATGATAACACTGTAACCAAGACTCGTAACCCCTCTTGAAACATCTCCAAATGTCCCATTCGGGAATCATGCCTCCACACCTGCCTCTGACCTACGTTTTCTCACGTCACGCTATACTTTAGCTTGCCTATATCTCCACAAATCATCCCTATACACATCATCAAACTTAATTAATCTGACTGGTCTCCACCAATGATAATTGTTATCGCTCAGTTTGTACTTGGGTCATAGGCTGAAGGATAGATAACAAACTGGCGTAACAAGAACCTTCCCCACCCAATGTCACCTCGATGGGGACGTTATTTCTATTTAGGGAGGTTAGCCCAGGGGAGATGTCCCCGACAACCTGGGGTTTGAAGAGGCAGAAGGTATAAGGTCAAGTTTTAGAGTTCCCTCCTCACAGGTTACCACCAATGTCATACAGTTTGGCTAATCAACCAATAAATGAAGTGTATGCCCTATTGAAAACACTTGCCCGGAACAAGACAACAACAACACAATATATATATGCAGGCTATAACTCAAAGGGTTAGTACTTCAATGACTATCTGATATTATTCAATAAGCAATGTAATGCAATAGATATAAAATGAAGTCAACGTTTTGTCAATTAGCTATGAAAGACTATCAATTCATCAATATCTATAGAGATGACTAAGCCAACAATATGTCCAATCAACAATTTTCTCAATAAATGCTTGAAATCATCACTTAATTGCTTATATTCAACTTTTGCTGCGTCAAGATGAGATAACCAACTATGACGTCAACCCTAATTAGGTTAGTTTTGTTAGTTAGGGTTTCAAAATTATAGTTTTGAAAGTAGTTTTGTACACTAAGACTTCAACGTTGGAGGTCAAATATCAGTGCCTTAGGGTATATGGAGTCAAATAAGAAAAGGGCACAAGATTTTGAAAGGATGATGACTTAAAGACTAGAGGGAAGGGTTCTAAGGTGCTGCAAAGGCAGGGCCCTAAAATCAAAACCCTAGGAGAAAGAGGCTCACTCCGGTGTTGCTTAAGCAAGGCCTCATGCTCTTTCCTCGTTCTTTAGGCCAACTTGGCAAAATGGCTAACATAAAGAATAAGTCTAAGGGAGAAAGTGTTGTAAGGACAAGGCTTTCAAACCCTAGAAGATGAAGGCCCTAGGTGTAGATAATCTAGGCCTAGGACGTCACCCTCTTTCAACCTATAAACTTCAACGCTATCTCAAAGGAAGAAGCAAGATAAGTGTAGCAAAGGCTAGGCTCAATCCCTTTTCTTCAATGGCTGATAAAATCTCTCTCTAAGGGGACATGTAACAATGACCTACTTGTGTGCTTGTTACCTAGGGTTTTAAATAAAAAATATAATAAGCAAATGCAAGAAATTACACCTACAACCATTCAATTAAGAAGTTTTGCAAGAAAATTCACTTATATATCATGAAGAGAAGCATAAGCAAACCCTAGTTGTAAACCTTCCTTGAGAGAAATGCCACAAAATGCCAAAAATATTCTTTCAATAGCAAGTGCGCCTCACTTAGGCAACAAATATACCCAAGAAGGGCGCAAAAATCAGACCTCACAAGTGTGAGTGAATTCTGTTATGTCAAAATGAGGGAAAACATCCTCAATTTATATCATCCAAGGACCTTTAATTAAAATTAGGTCATTAAAACTGCCGACAAGGCTAATAACTAAAAATCATATTGTTTTACATTAAACTGCTAAAAGAAAACCCTAAATGAGAAATGAGCAAGACATCTAGCCCATTTGAGGGAGACATTGACCCTTTTTAGGGCAAATCACAGCACTAGATGACAAACGTTGGCCCTCTCTGGGCCTCCAAACTCTGCCACACGTGCCAAAATGCCTTGTCAAACTGCCATGCACTGGAGGTGACGTCAAGGGCCTCTAGAAGATGTCCTGGGTCAACAGAGGGACACGTTCCACCTGCAATGGGTCAACCCCCTAGGGCTGGGCTCAAACAAGGCGTCCTGGATGAAAATGTCCTTCCTCTTCTCTCGTGCAAAGGCTCAACCAATCATTGTCCTGTCTCTGCCCCTGATGAGGTCCCAACAACCATCTGATGGGCTCTTCAGCCCCATGGAGGTCTGAACTAATCATCTCCCCATGTGTACCGGTCCACTTGGTACTTGTCCGTCGGGCATGGTCCTGCACATCAAAAAATTCGTCCTCCATGGGCTCATTAATCCTCGAGATCATAGCAATGCCAATCATATTTCATCATTAATTTTATCAAATGCATGCATAAAACCCATAGCATATCATCTAATAGCTCAAAGACATTACAATGACCTACTATACAAATCCGAAGAAAAAGACAAAGTGCCCTATTGGGCCAGCATCCATAAGAAGAGGAAAGTTCCCAAAGGATATCATCCAAGCCATGTAACATGAGGTGGTGTGGTCAAAGGATGTATAGACATAGTGGAAGACAAGGGTGATATTATCCGTGGGTGCCTTTGTAGGAGGCGTGTTGTACCTATCATGGATGCAATTCTTTCCAAGCCCTTTATTGCCTTTATTATTTCTTTTATTTATTACTTTTTCTTTCTTTTATTTCAAGGTAGAACTAGAGGACACTGCCTTGGCGTGGTGACCATAGTTGACAGTGTTACCCACGAGTACTTTCACAGAGATGATAAGGTTGGCTCGTGATGAGACCCCCTTTCCCTTGGCCATGCAACCAAAGGTCACTGCCCTGGCGTGGTAACCAGATAATGGCAATGTCATATTGCTAGGTAACTATGAACATAATGGGCTGGCTCGTGATGAGACCCCCCATCCTCTTGGATAGGTCTTGTTTTTTTTGTTATTTTTCTTCAGGTCCTTCTTGTTTCTTATTGAGAGGCCTTTTATTTCCTTCTCGGGGATCCCTGGGCGAGGCATCTCTAGGTTTTATTTTTTATGGCTTTTATCTCTTACCAGCTACATTTACCCCCTGGGCCTTTAGCTCCTTCTTCCCACAAGATAAGGTGTAACCCCAAAAATAGGTCATCCTAATGTCCGGACTAGGGGAATGGGATAGATGAATGGGAGATAACATGTAAAAATGATAATATGATGGGGGTGGACGATGGCTCTTCAAAATCATCCTTGGTAGCCAACCAAAACCTATGGGTACAAGCTTGCTAGGGTACCCTGTTAATCCCCCCAACCATGGTCAAGTGGGTTAGTGTAAGATTCAAGCAGTCGTCAGAAATGAAAGGAATCTGATGCATATATCTAAAAGTTATAATGATCAAACATGACACATACCATGATACCTGTACTAATTACCTCATGGAGCAGGAGTCTTCTCCGATACAAGTCCAAGCCGAAGGTGATGGATGCTGCTGCTGCTGACAGGACAAGTCTGATGAAGAAGAAAGATGGTCCCTCCAGGGCCATGCTCAGGTCAATCCTGCTCTCGGTACTCCATGTCTAGGACTTGTGGGCCTCGAGACATGATCTCCTAGTTATCCCTAGAAATTGGGGATAACATCTGGCTCCAACTCGGGGACATGTGCTCACTGTAGAGCACATGAGAACCTCAACATCTCTGGCATAAACCTGCAGACCTTCTCACACTCGAAAAGGGCATCAGTAACAAAGGTGGGGTGGTATTTCCACCCCGCAAATATAATATATATTTATATGACTGAAATAAAACAATCAATATGCATGTGAGGAAACAAACTAACATGAAATGCAAATGGTATAATACACGGAAAAAATGCCTACCTACCTATACTTACCTGTGGAATCATGTCCCACCACCTTGGTGGGGTTTGAGGAGGCGTCCGCTAATGGGTAATGGACACCTTCTCCTTCCAAAGTGAACAAATAGTACAAGTTATCAACTGATTCCATTCCGACTTTGAAAGGCCCGAGCCATGTTTTCATGCTTCCCTTTACATTAGTTGGCTCTCCTTTTTGAGTATCCCACATCCATACCAAATCTCCCTCCTTGTATATTCTGATCTTGTGTTTGGTTGTTCCTTGAACAACCCTAGTGTATTTCATTGAGGGAGGTGGGTGGGCTTCTGGTGTAAAAAATTCTTGTTGGGATGGATGAATTTGCACATCCTCTTCATCCTTTTTCCTTTTTAATATCTTCACCATCCCAAACTCTTTGTTCTGAAATTCATCTAGGAGTTTCTGGTATTCTTCTTTCTTGGGCCATTCAATCCGGTCAAACTCTTCTTCTGTTGCAAAGGGCATATCTTCCGGAGAATATTCTTGAAGAGTTTGTATCACATCTTTTTGCGCTTCATTTATGGGAGGAACGATATCTTGCACGTGGTTTCCAGTTATTGGTACATTGAGTAAACGTTCGGTTGTCCCATCTTTCAAAGGTAATCGCAAAAAGGTGAGATCCATCTCAAGGGACCCGCCTATCATCGCGCCAAACTTCCTAGAAAACAACATTCCCCATACGTCCGGGACATCAACCACTATAATATCTATGTGGACTCTCTTCTCGGGGAATTCTTTCAAGTGTACCTCGACATTTTCAACCACACCATGTGTGGGTATTGATTTAGATTCAAAACCACACACATTCCTGTAAGGCCTAGTGACCTTCAAGCCCATTTGCTGCATGACTTTAAGAGACATCATATTTTCACCAACACCTGTATCTAGCATGCAATTGTTAAGGTATTTGTTGTTCATCATTAGAGTCATGAAGAAAGGGGGGTTTTCACCATACTGGATCCTGAAGTGATCAGCCTACAACATAATTGGAGGGTCCATAGGCTTAGCTGTTCCCGAAAAGAAGGTATCAAAGCGTTCTTTAATAGAGGGGATCTTAATTGCTTATTTTAGGGGAACATTTACATGCATATTTGACAAAGCTCCTTCAAAGTCAAAATCAAGTTTAACCTTATCCGTCTTGGATGTTTTGGGAGGAAGGACCTCAGGAGATTTTGGCTGATTAGCGGTAGGTTGTTTCAGATTCTTTCTCCTGTATACTTGGACTTCTTGCGTTTTTAGATTTTCTTGTGATTCTTGATCCAAGTTGTTTATTATTTCCATCCTTGCTACTCTTGTTGCTTCCTTCAGGGCCTGTTGATGTTCTATATCTGTGATATTTATCTAAGGAAGGTTCATAAACCAGTCCAAATTGTTGGCTTGTTGCTGGCTGGCGTTATAAGGACATTCATTCTCCCAATGTGCTTCACTACATTCCAGGCACCAAGGGTTTTCATCAACGATGTTTGTAGGGGCCAAAGTATTCGGGACTTCATTTTCATTTTTTGGCTTTTAGGTTTGGTTCCCTTTCTGGAATGGCCCTTTGAATGGAGGTCTAGGTGCCTGGGTCTAGGACTTTTCAAGTCTAACGATCTGGCTCATCATTTCTTCTTGATTCTCCATGATGCTATCCACAGAAGCTTGCAACTTGCTGATACTAGTGCAAAGATCTGAAATAGGCTCAGCATTGTGTACTACTTTCTGCTTGGTGTCCATTCACCCCCTAGGGTTAGCAAAGGGCTCAATCTTGGATGAAAGGAGATTTCCTTCTATATTAGTAGCGAGCTCTTGGGATTCTCGAATGGATTGGGGGTCTTTGTCTCTAAGAAGATACCCTAGTTGGCCACTGGAAGATTTGGTGTAAATGTGAACAAGGTAATAATCTTTTGGATGATGGCTTGGGGGAATTCTTTGGAGTACTGCTTCGAATCTAGTGTGAAATTCCTGAATAGACTCATTCTCATGCTTGGCAAGGCTATTTAGTTGGGTGAGTAGCATGTTAGGGTCTTCTTTGATGCTCCATCTTCTGAGAAAGATTTTCCCAAGTCTATCCATGGTTTTAATGCTTCCATCAAGAATACTGAGATACCAACGTCTTGCAACATCATAAAGGGTAGCAGAGAATAATTTCATGACCAAGTCTTCAGCGTCATCACTAATGGGGTGAAGCTAAAAAAATGCCCAAAAGTTACTCATATGCTCCTTGGCACTAGTGGCATTAGTGCTGGTAAACTTAGGCAACCACTTTTCATATTTGGGTGGCATTTGCCTAGGTTAGCCAGGTATGGCTGACATGTCTAATGGCTTGAAAAGAGTAGACGACCATTGTCTTTGATTGTTAACTGGGTTTGTAGTACTGGCCTGAGAGGTAGACATGTTTAAAGGAAGTCTCTTTCCAAAAAGTGACTTGACAACAGGTGAATTCAAAGGAGGCTTCCTTCTTAAAGCTAAAGGAGGATTATTGAATCTCCTTTTGGTTTGTGGAGTCGCCAGATAGTTTTCCTGAAACTATCAAAGAACAGGGGAATAAGGTTTAGTGGAGTCACCAGGTAAGCTTATAAGAGAAAGGTTTTTGAGGCAAGGCTTACCAAAAGATTTTTCGTTGAGGAAGATTGACTCAGTGTTCCTCGACAACGACGCCAACATGTTATCGCTTAGTTTGTACTTGGGTCATAGGCTGAAGGATAGAGAACAAACTGGCGTAACAGGAACCTTCCCCACCCAATGTCACCTCGATGGGGAGGTTCTTTCTATTTAGGGAGGTTAGCCCGGGGGAGACGTCCCCAACAACCTGGGGTTTGAAGAGGCAGAAGGTATAAGGTCAAGTTTTAGAGTTCCCTCCTCACAGGTTACCACCAATGTCAGACAGTTCGGCTAATCAACCAATAAATGAAGTGTATGCCCTATTGAAAACACCTGCCCGAAACAAGACAACAACAACACAATATATATATGCAGGCTATAACTCAAAGGGTTAGTACTTCAATGACTATATGATATTATTCAATAAGCAATGTAATGCAATAGATATAAAATGAAGTCAACGTTTTTTCAATTAGCTATGAAAGACCATCAATTCAACAATATCTATAGAGATGACTAAGCCAACAATATGTCCAATCAACAATTTGCTCAATAAATGCTTGAAATCATCACTTAATTGCTTATATTCAACTTTTGCTGCGTCAAGATGAGATAACCAAATATGAAGTCATCCCTAATTAGGTTAGTTTTGTTAGTTAGGGTTTCAAAATTATAGTTTTGAAAGTAGTTTTGTACACTAAGACTTCAACGTTGGAGGTCAAATATCAGTGCCTTAGGGTATATGGAGTCAAATAAGAAAAGGGCACAAGATTTTGAAAGGATGATGAATTAAAGACTGGAGGGAAGGGTTCTAAGGTGCTACAAAGGCAGGGCCCTAAAATCAAAACCCTAGGGGAAAGAGGCTCACTCCGATGTTGCTTAAGCAAGGCCTTGTGCTCTTTCCTCCTTCTTTAGGTCAACTTGGCAAAATGGCTAACATAAAGAATAAGTCTAAGGGAGAAAGTGTTGTAAGGACAAGGCTTTCAAACCCTAGAAGATGAAGGCCCTAGGTGTAGATAATCTAGGCCTAGGACGTCACCCTCTTTCAACCTATAAACTTCAATGCTAGCTCAAAGGAAGAAGCAAGATAAGTGTAGCAAAGGCTAGTCTCAATACCTTTTCTTCAATGTCTGAAAAAATCTCTCTCTAAGGGGACATGTAACAATGACCTACTTGTGTGCTTGTTACCTAGGGTTTTAAATCAGAAATATAATAAGAAAATGCAAGAAATTACACCTACAACCATTCAATTAAGAAGTTTTGCAAGAAAATTCACTTACATATCATGAAGAGAAGCATAAGCAAACCCTAGTTGTAAACCTTCCTTGAGAGAAATGCCACAAAATGCCAAAAATATCCTTCCAATAGCAAGTGTGCCTCACTTAGACAACAAATATACTCAAGAAGGGCGCAAAAATTAGACCTCACAAGTGTGAGTGAATTCTGTTATGTCAAAATGAGGGAAAACATCCTCAATTTATATCATCCAATGACCTTTAATTAAAACTAGGTCATTAAAACAACCGACAAGGCTAATAACTAAAAATCATACTGTTTTACATTAAACTGCTAAAAGAAAACCCTAAATGAGCAATGAGGAAGATGTCTAGCCCATTTGAGGGAGATGTTGGCCCTTTTAAGGGCAAATCACAGCACTGGATGACAAACGTCGGCCCTGTCTGGGCCTCCAAACTCTGCCACACCTGCCAAATTGCCCTGTCAAACTGCCATGCGCTGGAGGTGACATCAAGGGCCTCTAGAAGACGTCTTGGGTCAACAGAGGGACACGTTCCACCTGTAGTGGGTCAACCCCCTAGGGCTGGGCTCAACCAAGGCGTCCTGGATGAAAATTTCCTTCCTCTTCTCTCGTGCAAAGGCTCGACCAATCACTGTCCTGTCTCTGCCCCCGATGAGGTCCCAACAACCATCTGATGGGATCTTCAACCCCATGGAGGTCCGAACTAATCATCTCCCTATGTGTACTGGTCCACTTGGTACCTGTCCATCGGGCATGGTCCTGCACATCAAAAACTTCGCCCTCCATGGGCTCATTAGTCCTAGGGATCATAGCAATGTCAATCATATTTCATCATTAATTTTATCAAATGCATGCATAAAACCCCTAGCATATCATCTAATAGCTCAAAGAC
>JASDQU010373234.1:107783-121657 GCA_032191745.1 Picea mariana
CATACCAAGTTCTTGGAGCTTGCTTGAGTCCATACATGGATTTCTTTAATATGAAAACATGGGTGTCTATAGGATGCACTTCAAAACCTTGAGGTTTTTCAATGTATACTTCTTATTCAATGGCCCCATTGAGAAATGTTGTATTTACATCCATCTGATGTAAACTCCATCCCATGGAAGCAACAAGAGACATAATGGCTCTAATAGAAGTATATCTGGCAACAAGAGAAAAGGTTTTGTCATAATCTTATCCCTCCTTCTGGAAGAACCCTCTAGCCATGAACCTTGACTTGTAATTATATATGCTTCCATATACTGCATGTTTGATCTTGTAGACCCATTTTGAAGTTACCATTGATTTTTCCTTGGGTCTAGTCACAATTTCTCATACTCTAATTTTCATGATGGACTGGTATTCTTCTGTCATGGTTTCTTTCCACTATTTATTTTGAACCGCTTCTTCAAATGTGATGGGTTCTTCATTTATAAGTTTTGTCATACATGCTACATAGATGGAGAATCTTTTGGGCTTCTTGCTTTCTTTGAAAGTGCCACTTGGAGATTTGATTCTTTCTGCTTCTTGTAGAGTAGCTTCAATCCAAGCTAGACGTTTTCTAGTTTTGGGTACAATGATTGATTCAATAGGTTCACATGGTTGCATTAGATGATCAAGTTTTTCTGGTTATTTATTCTGACTTTCTGGAAGACATGTGCTTTCTTCTTTAGGCTCTTCATATTATTCTTCCATGGATTCTTCTATAGATTTCTTGAAAACAATGTTCTCTTTGAAGGTTACGTCTCTATTGAATTCAATTTTATGTTGTTCTGGAATATAGATTCTGTAGGATTTGGAGGATTCACTATATCCAACAAATATGCCCTTCTTTCTTGAGGGTTCTACTTTCTTCCTTTTATCCTTGGGGATATGAATGTAAATAGGGCACCCAAAGATTCTTAAGTGTTCCACATTAGGTTTCTTTCCTAAGAAGGATTCTTCTGGAGTCATATCCTTCAATATGCAGTGGGGAATTCTGTTCTGAACATATATTGTTGTCATGGATGCTTCTCCTCATAAATACATGGATAAACCTTTATCATTCATTAGTGCCTTCACGGTTTCTTCAATGGAACTATTCTTCCTTTCTACTACACCATTTTGTTGAGGATTATGAGGAACAATTAGATCCCTTCTAATCCCTGTTGATTTTCATAAGGCAACAAATTCCTTGAATGTGTATTCTCCTCCATTACCTGTTCTCAAAGTCTTGATTTTCTTGCTTGTGAGGTTTTCTATTTCTGCTTTGAATTCTTGAAACTTGTTGAAAACTTCATCCTTTGTCTTCAAGAGATATAACCAAGTATTTCTTGAGTAATCATCTATGAAGGTTACATAATAAAGAGAACCTCCTAGATATTTGATTGGCATCAGACCACAAACATATGAATGTATTAGATCTAGGATTTCCTTAGATCTATTATCGCTACTTGAGAATGGCTTCTTAACATTTTTACCAAGTGCACATCCTATGCAAATTCCTTCATGTGTAGATTGTAGTTATGGTATTCCTTCAACCATTTTCTTGAGGAAAGGTAATTCTTGATAGTTAAGATGAGCATACCTTCTATGCCAAAGTTCACTGGGGTTGACTTCATCACGTACAAGAGCTTCATCATTATGTTCTAGTAGTCTGTATAATCTGCCTTCACGAGTTCCAATAACTCTAGCATTCTCTATGTTGGAGTCTATAGACCAAGATAATACTTCACCATATACAAAGGCTATTCTATGTCCTTTGTCTTCTAAGCAAGATATAGATACAATATTATTTTCTAAACTAGGTACATATAAAAAATTACTCAAATGAACATTGTTACCCGATTCCGATTTGATGGAGGCTTGACCAATTCCTTTGAATGGATAGATGTTCTTGTCTCCAAGTTCTACTTTGTGAGATGTCTTCTTTTCATTCAGATTGGAAAGTCTGACCTAGTTTCCTGTCATATGCCTGGAAGCTCCACTGTCAATTATCCACATGTCATCTTCAAGAGTTCTTGTAAGAGTTGAATAGTGTAGATGATCTACCTTTTCATTCATGATTTTAGTTGACTGTAGCTGGTCAAAATTTGACTTTGATTGGTCAAACATTGACTTTGACCCAAAATTTAAACCTTGACGTTTTTTCCTTCTGAGAGTGCCAATAGGTGCGCTGGACTAAGGCGCACTAGAATATCCTCTCCTTGAGTAAAGTGTTCCATAATAAGGTGTTGGGCAAGAGGTTTTAGGGTTTTCAACTGCACCTGCTAGTAACCCTAGCGACAGTGCTTCAATAACTCCACCTAATAGAAACCCTAGCGACAGTTCTTCAACGAGCTTTATAATCTTATGGGTTAACTTCCTTTCGGTGGTTAGACTGATTGAAGGAGGTGTGGGCCCATAACCTGTTAGAAAAATGGGTGTGCTCGTTTCACCATAGACAATATAGCAATATTGTCACCCAACCATAGGCATAGAGGCCACCCCTAACCTTGATAGACAAAATAATTCCGGTAGCAGACCAGTAACTAACCAAGGTTAGCGCACCTAGAAAGGATAACCAAAAACCAAGAAGAAATTCCAAACCAATAACCCAAGACAAAGTCACTACTGAAATAGTTGTAGTTCTCCTTCACTCATGCACACTTCTTGTCCTTATGCAGTTGTGAGTGAGTGAGTGGAAAATGAGATCTAGCTCCCTTTATTTATACTGCTCCATCTTAACTGACTGGGTCAACTTCTCTTCCTGGGGGATAATAACTCAATATTAATTTATTATATTAAGCCGACATGTCTTCTAGGGTTATTATCCAAAGCTTTAGGGTTTCTATTGCTTCCCGGAATATTCTAGTCTCGTCAAAGGCTACATGTGGAGGCTAATACCTCCCGCAACTACCATAATATCAACACCATGTACTAGAGAGTGATCTCCCTGAGTGTTGTTCTCAATGTGCTATAGCAACAAGACGACTAAAATGTTTACTTGGTAAGTCTCAGGATTCTAGGGGGTCTCCCGATATACACTAGGTACGTGGGAGCTCAAATCCATAGTAGTGTTGTCTAATGTGCAACTGTTCGAAAGGGGCCTTCCAATATACTCTAGGTATGTGGAAGAACCACACTGTCCCCGGGTTGTAGCATTGACCAGTAATGATAGATCCTACATTTAGAGACGTCAGAACACGTATGTACCTAAAAAAATCCCTAAGTTTCTCTCAAATTTATGCGATACACATTTTATCCCACTTTATTTTAATTTTTGAATCACCTCAATTGGATCTTTTAGTCAGAAGATATGCAAATTTCCAAAAAGAAAACACACCTTTTAAACTCGGATTTGGAGGTTGTTCTGCTAGCCGACCTTTATTCTATTGTATATTTACAACTTCAGCCCTTCTAGGTATGAAATTTTGTTATGTAATTCTCTGATATTTCCTCTCTGCAATTCTAGAGGTCTGATCAAAATTGGATGTGCCAAGTGGAAGTTATGGTGATTTCCCCATGCCTTGCTGATTTTTGGCCTTTCCAGGAGAGTGTACTTGTAAAGCATGCCAAGCACACAATATGTGATATATTATTTTGAAACTTGCTCCAGAAATACTACAAACTGTTTGTTGTCCAATGCAACTAGTCTCACTTAATTTGGATACTCACTGAAGACAATATCACTGTTTGAGACTAGTTAATAGGACTAGTCAGCTACCCTATCTTACATAGGGTGTATCTCAAAATTAGGATGACCTAGAAGCTGAAATTTTTACCAAATCTACCTTGATAATTCCTATGAATATACTCCACGTTCCACGATATGAAGCATCACAAAAAAAGTTATAGTGAATAGTCTGCGATGACTGAATTCAAGATGATTAAGGAACCCAATCTTACACAGGCTATATCTCCGAAAGTATAAATCCTAAGCAGCTGAGAGTTTAACCACAAGTACTTTCATCCATATAATAATATTCCAAGGTATCTCAGATGCAACAGTGAAACCCTAAGACCTTGATCTCTGATACCAAATGTTAGGAACTGAATATAAAAATAGCATAAAAACCTCAGAATAAGTACTCAACGCCTTGAAAAAGAGAGAAATTCAAATAATAAGCCTCTTCGAGGGGGAAACCTCCTTATACATCATATGAATTCACAAATACAATATGATTCCAAATGAAAATGTCTCCTTGGTATATATAGGAGACTAGGAGGTACAATTACAACTAAAGAACCCAAGCTGACATAAATAAAATAACAATACTAATGTAATATGCCCCAATTAAGGGGTAATGTGCCACTATTTAGGGCTTAACATATATCAACAAGGAATCATTGATCAATGAAGAAACAATGAATACTCCAATCGAAGTAGAATGGTTGTTAGATGTAAAAATCCAAACCATGTAGAAGGGAACTAATACAAATCCAATCAACATCACATATTCACAAATCACAAAGACGCAAATCTAGTTGGAGTATGGAAATATTCAAACTTGGGAGTAGGAATGATGGAATATCCATGTATCTCTACCAACAAACATTTGATGATTAACAAGGTGACACAAGTGTGCAAATAAGACATATTACAAAAAGTGAATCAATAAAACACTACAAGTATGAGAAATAAATCTTGAGTGCAAAATTTTCCTTGACATATTTCTATTCGGTTAATCTTCATCTACATTCTTATGTCTTCTTGCATATTGTTTTATGGCTATTGTAGGATAGTAAGTGGCTAGTGTATATCTCCTTAGAAGCCATAGTTAACACATGTGTTCCTAATA
Organism: Picea mariana; assembly: GCA_032191745.1. Lineage (NCBI taxonomy): Eukaryota > Viridiplantae > Streptophyta > Pinopsida > Pinales > Pinaceae > Picea > Picea mariana. The sequence continues at coordinate 112,596 of JASDQU010373234.1, forward strand.
AGCCATAGAGTTCTCCTCAAGCCCTGAGTACTCTACTAATGAAAAATAGTAAAAAATGTAGAATTTGTAGATCTAAGTTTTCGCAGAGTTGCAAATTAGACAATCAACTACTTTTTTTCTTTGTAGAGGGTGCTTCCCTTCAACTTGACATATTTATTCTTTTTAACATATAATTGGCTTCACCTTTTGGTAATCCTTGTAGATCAATTAATTTGACTATCTCCCCTTAGAATTTCATAATAATCTAAGAGTTTATTGAGTATTTAATAGTTGACCTGACATTTCTCATGAACTTGTAGATATATTTTTCTAATTTTAAATCAAGGTATACTAACAAATATCTCTATTCCTAAATTTTTTTGATATGGATTTTAACAGTTTCTGTGTTATTTGATGCATGATGAGAGTTCTCCTCCCATTTTTTCCTCAATAATGTCTACCTTGCCCTTTCATAGGCTGATCTAGCTTCCTCGAATCAGGTGTTAGAGGCATTATTGGAAGGAGGGACCACTCCCTAAAGTGATCACCCACATTTCCTCCCTACGTTCATTCAATGACCAATTGGCCCCTTCCCTCATCATACCAACTCATGCCTGCATTTAATATGATGATCTTCTATTCGACGATGTCCTTCCTCTATGCTGTGGTTATTTCTCATGTCCTCCCATGAATTTTCAGGCTCTAGTCGAATCCATTGCTAGTTATGACAAATTACAACCGTAATGCGAGGACCTTCTAGATTTGTCCTAGATATATGCATGTCTTTAGGTTTTATCGCCCCCCCTCCCTAGCTATTCTTTTGGCTCCTTACTCCGCTAGCTCCCAACTCTCTTCGACCTGCTCTGATTCCAACCCTATTTGACCTCGCTACTTCTCTTAGTCATATCTTCCTCTCCATCTCTCCTTTACTGAATTTTGTATGATGCATGGAGGCTCTCATTTCCAATCGCAAGGTAGGCACAATAGGGTGCCGCTGTTTCGGGTTGTTACAAAGGATGAATATTTTGCTGCCAACTACTAGGTCCACACTCCACCTAATATATATAATGAAATCAATCTTGTAGAGGTGGACATGAGGGTTCTTAGGTGTTTCATATAAAATGAGGAGGTTAATGATAATTTTTTCCCTTGGCTTCCTAACCCTGGTTCTTCATAGGCCATGGAATCCAAGTATTACTAAACTGTCGACCTTTACTGGCATATAAATATTCTCATGGTAAGAGTGTTGAATGAAATAAGTGAATCCCTTCAGGAGGTTCTTCTTCAACTCGATGACGTGCAACTCCAAATCAAGCTCATGGACCACAAGATCAACCTGCTTGTTGAGAGGATTATTTTTCTGGACTTCTCCAAGCCAGACTACCTATACCCCTAGGTTCCTATTGCAGATGACCATCTTCCCTTGGTTTGAATTCACTCATGATTCTATTATTTGATTTTTTACTTTCTAGTTCTGAGGTTTGGGAGATATAACCCCACCTCACTCTAGTAATCAATATGTTAGGCATATACCTCTCACACTTTTCTATACTGGTTTAAGTTTTACGCATCTCAAGGTTTGTGGTTTCAAGTTAAACTGGTTCCTTAAGACAATTGAACTTGATAAAGTGTTTTTTTGATGTTGGTCTGGTTTCCGTAGTGGAAGAAGAACAACACATACATTGTATTGTTTCTTTTTTCATTTAACACAAAGTAGTGTGGATAACTTACAAAAAAAAAGTAGTTTCTGTGTGATTTATTACAATGTTGGTGCAAATGAGACTTCTATCAATGGTATTGTCTTCAACAATGTGAAATTATCTTTGAGTGAGACAATTACAACTTCTTTAAATAGTTTTGTATCCCATCTCAATCACAAACTCATCCCATACTTTTTCTTTTGGTTACCTTTTGCATTATGTTTTGAAATCTACCAATTTTGTAGGCAAAAACACTAAGTTGTTGATGTATCTTTGAAAAAAACAAAGAATACTTCATTATATATTGGATAAATAAAATTCAAGTTCAAAACTCAGTTCACTATCACATTATAATCCCGGCTAGAGAGGTAGAGAATGAATAACCTCATTATAATCCTGGCTAGAGAGACAAGGAATAAGGAGCCTCGCTACTTTAGATCATTAGTTCAAATCAAAATTTTACTCACTACACTATTGTTATGTTATGTGGCAAGGTGGATCCATATTAAAACTAGTACAATAACATAAACCATAGCGTACCACCATAATAATTTTTAAATTGATTTATTTATTTATTTTAGGGGTGGCTACCCTGGATTCTAAACACCTAATATTATCTTGATTATAGATTTAGGTCATCAGAGGGCCCAACCACAAAGTCAAGAGTTGAATTTGTGGTTGGGCCCTTTGATGATGACTCAATTAACATTGATTTATTTTTGGGGTGGCTGGCCATCCTTAACTCTATTGTAGATTTGGGTCATTAGAGGACCCAACTACAAAGTTAATGGTTGAATTTGCACTTGGGTCCTTGGATGGCCCAAATATACAATAGGGTTAAGGATGGCCGGTGTTAGTGAAAAGTGATTTCTATAGGAAGATGTGTTATTACTTCAATGCTTAATATGAAGTTGACACATGAGATTTAAAAAAAATATTAACAAGCCATAAATAAAATATTTTAATGTTCATGTTAAATAAATGTTTCAATATCAACTCTCTCTCTATATATTGAAAGTTAAAAAAATACCATGAATAAAACATTTCAATAGTGTGTTGTCCACTATGATGAAGTTGACACTTGTCATATATCCATTTTAATTCATATTTATCATGCACCAGTGAGAAGGATTTAATGTCATTTGATATAAAAACCTTTTTTAAATTAAAAATAGTTTAGGAAAATTTTGTAAACTCTAGGGATTTGATCCTCTCAAGAGGTGATAGATCCAATTAAAATAAATTTATGTGATTAAGAAATCCATAAAATGCATAATGTGTGAATTGGAGAATGGGTTCCAAACTTTCTACCGTCGACTCAATACATGGTTTATTGTAGATCTCTTTAGTGTAAACATATTATGTTCTAGGAAGTTAATATTCTCATGCTATTTTATGTTTTTCTTTTGATGGGCCGAATCAACCAAAAAATTGAAGGACATGGGGGTGGGATTTGATCCACTTATATGTACAAGGGTCACAATACCATGGCTCTAGGTAAGCTCCAAGTAAACCTTGTCCAAGGATGAAAAACTCCTAACTTTCCACCATTGAATCCAACCCCTTTGAACAATGCTATATTATGTTAAATAGTCACCATCTATTGGATTAATTTATGAAATATAGACTTCTATGTTACAAGTCGTTCTTGCAAAAAGTGGGATACTGTGATAAGCGATATGAAGGTATGTAAGGACTTTTGTTCTTTGTCTTCAAAGATCCATGGTTTATGACCAAAGTAATTTGTTACAAAAGATCCAAACAATATTTGCTACTCTTTGCAACTTATTAAATTCATCCCCTTTGCTATCAACAACATAGATGATTATTGTTATTACTAGCAACAACCACTTTATAAAAGTGGTTGATATACGCCGATCGATGTCATTAGTTTGGAAATGTGAAAAATGATGCCGATTGGCATATATCAACCACTTTTATAAAGTGGTTGTTGCTATTTGATGACCAACATGCCTTGGGACAACCATTAATTTATCACATTAATAATTAATGTATTACATAAATGTAATATATAATAATAATGTATTAATGTAATACATTAATGTATTATATTAATGTATATAAATTAATGGTCTATTAATATGTTAATGTAATGTATTACATTAATATAATATATACTAATAATCTATAAAGTTTTTCTACTTTTTAGATCTAGAGTTAAGATAGATCTATGCTAGCTTTGCTCACAACTCTGTTCATGCTCATGCCCAGGAGGTTACCCGCACACGCACCTGGTGCGTCCTCTCTCTTGCCCCTACGCCATGGCCCTAGGAGGGGGCCCTAAGGCTCCCCCACCACCTCTACCTCCAGAGATAGAAGCTTTTAGGAAACTGGTTGCAGCTAGCGGTAAAAGAATAGCCACAGAGACGCAACAAAAAATTGTCAAAAAAATTGGACAGTATTCCCTCAATCGACCTCCCAATAGAAGAAGCATGTAGATCTGCTCTGAATCTCTTCGAACAGGGACTCATTGACTAGTTCATAGGTCTATATCTGTCTCCCAAAGTTGTATATGCATGGGTACAAAGAAACTAGAGCCCCCTGGTAAAAGAAGGCATCAAAATCCATCTCGTAGGCAGAGGATTTTATGCTTTCGTCTTTGATAACACAGAGGAAAAAAATCTCATATTTAGGAATGGACCATACTTCATGGGCCCTCAGGGCCTATACCTGAATAAATGGTCATCAGACTTCGATCCGACATAAGATGTGCCCTCAACCGTTCTGGTATGGGTGCGTCTCCCTCATCTCCCCTTGCATTGTTGGAATCCGAAGTCTCTGGAATCCATTGGGAACACTCTTAGAAAATACATTGACAAAGAAGACAAAAAGGACTAGCACTCCTACACCAAGATATGCGTCGAAGTAGATCTAGATTTAAGATATATCTATTCTAGCTTTGCTCATGGCTCTGGTCATGCTCACGCCCAGGAGGCTGCCCGCATGCGCACCTGGTGCGTCCTCTCTCTTTACCCTACACCATGGCCCTAGGAGGGGGCCTTAAGGCTCCCCACCACCTCTACCTTTGAAGATAGAAGCTTTCAGGAAATTGGTTGCAACTAGTGGTAAAAGAACAACCATAGAGATGCCGCAACAATTTGTCAAAAAATTGGACAGTATTCCCTCAATTGACCTCCCAGCAGAAGAAGCATGTAGATCTGCTATGAATCTCTTCGAACAGGGACTCATCGACCAGTTCATAGGTTTATGGATGTCTCCCAAAGTTGTATATGCATGGGTACAAAGAAACTGGAGCCCCCAGGTAAAAGAAGGCATCAAAATCCATCTCGTAGGCAGGGGATTTTATGCTTTTGTCTTTGATAACACAGGGGACAAAAATCTCATATTTAGGAATGGACCATACTTCATGGGCCCTCAAGGCCTATAGCTGAATAAATGGTCACCGGACTTCGATCCGACATAAGATGTGCCCTCAGTCGTTCTGGTATGGGTGTGTCTCCCTCATCTCCCCTTGCATTGTTGGAATCCGAAGTCTCTGGAATCCATTGGGAACACTCTTGGAAAATACATTGACAAAGCAGAGAAAAAGGACCAGTACTTCTGTACCAGGATATGCGTCGAAGTAGATCTGGAGGTGGGGCTACTGAAATCCATTCAACTAAAGGTCGTAGACTGGTCTCACATCCAAGATATGGATTATGAACAACTCCCATTCAAATGAAGGTATTTCCATGGCTATGGACACTTTATCAGGCACTGAAAAAAGAAGAAAGAAGAAGAGGGGGAGATATCGAAAGGTGAACAATGGACGCAGGTCCAGAAATCATCTCAGCCAAAGAATAACAACAGATCCAAAGGGAAAGGGGCATCAAAAGGCCCTGATACCCCCATTCCAGGGAAATCTCCTAGGAAAGGAAGCTCATCCCCTCCAATCTCAGAGGCCCCCAATAACCCCTTTGAAATCCTCAACAACCTTCCAGAAATATCTGATCCAGCGATTGAAGAACTTGAACAATAGATCCTCCCTCCCACAGCTAGAAAAAAAAATGGCGAGGTAGCCCTTCCTGACTCCCCAATTGGAACCTCCTCCTCCCCTTCCTATGCAGAAATAGAAAAAAATAAACCCATAGAAAACTCCAGATCTTTGGAGGACGAGTCTTTCGAGAGACCCTAAAAAATACTCGAGAGAAAATCTCACAAAGAACCAAGACAAGAAGAAGCGAAGAGGCAAAAAATGCAAGGAATCCAATCCATCATTGAGAGCCCATTGGAAGAAATACTAGAACAAGGCCTCCCAAGGGAGGGCCTACCCATTCATATACTAGTAAATAATGTGTATAGTCTCTTGGAATAACAGAGGCTTGGGGAACCCATCGAAGGTCGAAGCAGTCAAAGACCTTCTAAAAAATGAATCTCCTGAAATCCTTATGCTCCAAGAGACAAAAATTGAAGGGGAAACCCTCTTAGAAATCAACAAACTCAAATGGAAGAAAAATGTATGGAAAGCCATGAGCACAAGGAGCTCTTCAGGTAGTCTTGCAACTCTGTGGTCGGAAGACAAGGTCCACCTCGACAGTTCCTTTGAGACCCAACATTGGATATTCACCAAACTCCAACACTACTCAAGTAAGATCACCTTCGCCCTCTTTAACCTTTATGTTCCTGTCCTTTCTACTGAAAAGAAAGAATGTTGGAAAACTCTATCAATATTCTTAGAAAATCATCTCAATACGAACATCATTATAGCTAGAGACCTCAACTTAGTCTTTGAACCAAAATAAAAGAGAGGGGGCAACTGTGGCAAGGATCAAATGCTTCCTTTTGTTGAGGAGATAACTCAACAATGGGATCTCCTAGACTTTAAGCCCATGAAAGGAATCTTTACTTGGACAAACAACAGAGTTGGAGCAGATCATATCTCATATCGCTTGGATCAATTTCTAGTTCAGATCTCTCTATTGCTGGAAAGGAGGATAATCTCATCCAAAATACTCCCCAAGTTGACATCTGATCATAAGCCCATTCTCCTTCAATTGGAAGAGGAAGAAAACCTAGGTCCAATACCTTCCCGATACAACCCTCTTTGGATAGAAAAGGAAGGCTTCCTGGAAAGTGTTAACTCAGCTTGGTCCATTCCAGTAACATGATCTCCCAGCTATGTGTGGGAACATAAAATAAAGACAACAAAGTATGCCTTAAAATATTGGATTAAAAAACCAAATAACACCCCCTCAAGCCACATGAGAGATACTGTTCAGCAGTTAACATACCTGCAAATGAAAATGGAGAACAAAGATATTACCAAACAAGATTTAGCAAAGGAACAAGCTGCTCAATTCAATTCCTATCGCGCTTTCCGTCAAGAAGAAGAGTATTGAAGGCTAAAATGTCGTAGCTTGTGGCTAAGAGATGGAGATCATAATACCACCTTCTTCCACTGGCAATACAGAGCCTGAATATCTAGAAATCATATTTCGGAAATTACCTCCGCAGATGGCTCGACTTGCAAAGGTTCAAACTAACTCAAAGAGGCAACATAAATTCATTTCCAGAAACTTTATAAAGAAGATGGAGATGATTGCGAGGAGGTTACCACATAATTTCTCTCTCATATACCGTCCCTGGTGAGTAAGGAAGATAATGCAGCCCTCATGAAGCCTTTTACAGAGGAAGAACTCAGTAATGTTATTTGGTCTATGGAACCTGACAAAGCCCTAGGGCTAGATGGATTCTCAATCAATTTCTATAGAAATTGTTGGAAAATAATCAAGATTGATTTACTAAGAATGATAAAAGCATTCCAGCAAAAATCCAAAGTTAGAGGCAACGTTAACTCCACATTTCTAGCCTTAATCCCAAAAGAAGCGAACCCAGACTCCTTTGACAGATTCAGGCTAGTCTCGCTGTACAACACCTTGTACAAAATCCTCTCAAAGCAAATGGAAAACATGATTAATCCTCTGCTAGGGAAGCTCATCTCCCCCGCCCAAAGTGGTTTTGTAAAAAGGAGACACATTCTGGACAATGTAATACAGGTGCAAGAAGCAATGCAGTCCAACCATCAATGCAAGGAGACAGGGATGCTCATAAAGCTAGATATGGCAAACACATTTGATCAAGTAAAACTCTCATTCCTTTACAAAGTCCTCCTTTCCTTTGGTTTCAATACAAAATTTGTTAAACTAATCAAAGCCTGCACAGAGAAGACGTGGATAGCCTCGCTAGTAAATGGCAGGCCAACTAATTTTCTTCAAGCCTCAAGGGTACTAAGACAAGGCTGCCCACTCTACAACTCCAAAGGATCTGCTCATAAATTCATTGGCCAGTTTGGCCCCTATCCACCTACGCGCGCCAGATAAACGAGGATGGGGAAAAACTGGGAGATACACTGCAGCACAAGGTTACAACGCTCTTCAATCTACCCAAGCGATGACATAATCAACATCTCTATGGAAACAGGTTTGGGACCCGATTGGTCTTCCAAAAGTAAACTTCATTTTTTGGATCTTAATGCACAAGAAAACGTTGACATGAGAAAATGTGATAAAAAGAGGTATAGTTGGAGCTCATAGATGCCCCCTGTGCTATAGTGCTACTGAAACTATGGACCATCTGTTTGTGGATTGTCCATTTGCCCAAGAATCCTGGAAGATCACCCTCAGCAGCCTTAATTTCACAGCTCCATCATAGACTACAGTCATAGCCCTCTTCTCCTCTTGGAAAGCGAGATATCCTCAAGAGATGCAAAGCAAATCAAATTGGAAAATAATCTGGCAAGCCATTCCCAAATATTTATGCTGGAAAATTTGGCTTGCAAGAAACAATCAGATCTTCAATAATGTCCTTCATTCCCCTCTGACGGTGGCCACTAAAGAAAAATATTTTCTTTGAGAAGCAATGACTTACCACACTCTCAAGGATGAAAACTCTCTCCTTCCCGAAGAAAAGAACTGGCTAGAAGATATTATAACTCAAGACACAAAAAAGACCATTGCTCATCCTCTAAGTACCCCAGGTTGGCATATAAGAAAAACAGATGTAGTATTTCAATATTGGTGGAGGAAGCAACGTAAAGCAATGTTCTTTTTCGACGACGCCTCCAAAGGAAACCCAGGGAAAGCAGGGGCACGTGGAGTGCTTTACTCCTATGATGGACAAAGGAAATATAGCTTCAGCTGGGATCTAGGCCGAAGAACTAATAATCAGGCTAAAATCCTGGGGTTGTTAAAAGCCTGCCAAATAGCGCGGGAAAATGACATTAAAGAAATTCAAGTCTTCGGGGATTCATAAATTTTGATAAAAACAATAATTTCGGAAGACCAATTCATCAACCCAATGCTCAACAAGACTCTGCAAAGACTAAGGTATGTGCTGCGAGACTTCTCCAACTCCCAATTCTAT
>JASDQU010373234.1:127652-139172 GCA_032191745.1 Picea mariana
AATCTAATACAGTGCTCAAATTACATGGCGCTGCATTAAATAATCTGGTAAACAAAAACAGAGACATTAACCCAAAAGGATTCCCTGCGTGATCGAACATTGAGTTTTGATCGATCATAAGGGAATCTGCGTCCTTACCCGCTGCTGTATGACCATACTTTGAAGAGATCGGGGGGAAATTGTTGTTCCGCCTTTTCTTGTTCGGTAACAGGTAGCCCTTCGAGCGACATAAGACTGCTGGCAATGCCACTGCAACTACATGCAAAGCCTGCTCTGCACCGCCCTGGACGCCATTGAACTGAAGAGGAACAGATGGGGAACCGCAGAGCAGATGAAAATCCTGCTATGCACCGCCCCAGACGCCATTGAATTGAAGAGGAATAGATGGGGAACCACAGAGCAGATGGGGGAACCGCAACAATGACCTTCCCCACCACACTATTATAGTCTTCCACTTTTGTCGATTCAATATGAAACGCGCGGACAACCAGAAAATGAAACGTGCGTGGATAGCCAGAAATGCGTGACCCAAAAAAATGAAATGCCTGGACAAGTAGAAAATGAACGGGCAGTTGAGCAAATCCAAACGTGGTAATTCCAAAAGTTAATCATTTAAACATGGCAATCATATAATGATACAATAATTTCTTAATATGATTAGGTAAATGTTAAAAAGTAAAAGATGCATTCAAAAATACAAAGAAGTTATGAAGAGTAAATCACATTCATTGATTTGGGAGGATGATTAAGAATATGCTAGCATCTTCAATTGTTAGCCATTATATTAGAATTTTAAATTAAAAGGTGATTAATTGTGCCCATTGCCAATAGGTGTAAGCCTCGTAAAAATATAATGAAGTTATGAAGAATAAATCGCATTCATTGATTTGGGAGGACGACTAAGCCAACATCTTCAATGGTTAGCCATCAAATTAGAATTTTAGATTAAAAAGTGATTAATTATACCCATTACCAATAGGTATACGATTTTAGACTTAATTAAAATGTTAACTGAACTTTTAGCATTCATTCAAATAAAACAAATGTGGGAAGTTACATTATCTCGAGCATACGTGGAAGATTGCATTTTGTTTATGTATTTTATTTTAATGTTTTTCTCTTATTTCTTCGTTTACCGAGACTTATTGATACTGTCATTGTGACCTATGAACTCTGGCCTGTTACATTGAACGCTCCACGACATTGTAAAAATTAAGGAGAGATAGAGATCGAGATCGATATAAGGCACATTGTCATATTATAATAATACGAAAATTATAACGAGATTCATCAGTAAAATCAACAATTTGTGCAGAACATAGATACTCAGGTGCCCTTATTATTAAGTAATACCACTGCACTCATAAACCCGATGCATGTGTGATGCAAGACACGGCCATGAATAGCTAGATAATAGAGTTGATTAGGCGGTCTGAGGTTGATGGGCATGCCGATCCAATGCTGCAAGCACCTGTCTACATCCACGTATAACACTAATACTGGTAGCTGATTAACGCTGATAGGCTATACAAACCCACAATAAACAACAAAACCAATGGCGTTACAATTTCCTGGGCTGTCAATTCTTTGCATGGATCCTATTAGCTTTACTCCACAACTGCTTAAATAAGTGGCAAGCATGCTGGTTAATGATTAATCTAGGTATAGTTACTAATCCATGTTTACCAGATGTTTTAATAACTAACTGACAGAGAATGAGATGTAGGTATAGATACTAATCCATGTTAATCAGGTGTCTTAATAACCAACGGATAGACAATAACATGGGTTAGGATTAAGCCATTATATCTTGACTTTTAATTTAGTAGACACCACTAAAAATATTTCTTTCTGGTTAAATCCCATCCACACATCCCATATTTCTAATTAAAAAGTTGATTAATTTGGAAGTTTTAGATAAGTATAAGCTATAAACTTAATTAATCAACTATTATATTAACAAATTCTAATAACATAAAAATAAATTAGTAGACACCACTAAAAATATTCTTCTCATCAAATATTTCTAATTAATCTGAATGTTTTCAACTATAAGCTATCAATTTAATTAATCAACTATATTATATTAATAAATTCTAATAAGCTTAGTCTAAATGTTCTACCTCTTGGTTTTTTTAGGGCCATTTTTCCTGAAATCTTGTGAGGAATGGTTGTCTCTTGGCTTTTTTAGGGTCATTTTTCCTGAAATCTTGTGAGGAATGGTTAGATCTACAGATCTGAGTGGCTAAATTTGTATAATCTGAGTGCCCCAGAATTTTTTTAGGAATTTTTAGGAGACTAAATTCATTTATACATTTAGAAATACAATTTAAACAACACAAAATAGCCATTTTATCCAGATTTACATTGCACAATTCTGATTAAAAAAAAATAAACTTTTAACCAACACCATTTTAATAACATACCACCTCCCAACCTCAACCACCCTTATAATATAAATTCAATCTTCCATTAACCTAAATCACACATATAAATCCTACTAAACCTTATCCAAACCCAATTTGTAAAATGCATCTGAGTGCCCAAAATTCAGTTAAAACTTATCTGATAAGATCACACCATACCACACCGTAAACCCAAACATCACCTGTCGTCCATGTCATATTTTCGGCCTTGGAAGGATTCCAATTGCTAATCTCAGTCCCATTGCCTACAATTTTAATGACTTGCTAATCTCAGTCCCATTGCCTACAATTTTAATGACTTGGCCGTATTGTCATCACAAATACAACGTCCACTGTGTCACCCTGCACCCATTCGTCCGTTGGCAAATGCATTAATACATGATATAAATCCAACATTTTCTATGGAGAGAACTGAAATAACAAAGAAGAATCTAGGGTGGATTGTAGGTATAAGATGCTAATAGCTTACCGAAGCCGAGACCGCAAGAAGGCCTACAAGCCCTACTAGAGTTAGCAACAAACAAGGACTGCAGGCAATGGCTGCCATACACTTTTAACTTGTAACTAATGCAAATCATACACTGAGTTGTTGTGAATCAAAATGGCGGAGGATGAAGAGATTATATAGAGAGCGAGCCACCGAATTGAGACGACTGTAAAGACGTTGAGTCCTTCCAGGTCGCTCCCATCCAACTTATCTTATCCACAACTCCGCATTCACGTGGTGGATTCCAGTGGCGGAAATTTAAAAAAGGTGACAAAATGAATCAAATTGCTGATGATTTGTCACAGACCATGGACCACTTGAATAATGCTTCGAATTCTATATATAAATCAAGATATATATATATATATATATATTTTGTAAATAAAAAAGACAATTCCTATTATAACTTGTAACATACAAAAAAACGCTTGTTGCCAGGGTCCTAACTGTTCCGTTGAATTAGCTGAAACCGGGACAGTTGGCAGCCTGTGATGTCCAAGTCAAAAAATGGTGGACCACCATCTTTCCTGACAAGAGGAAACCAAGGCAGGTGGCGGCATGTAGTCTTTACATCATTGTTCAAAAGTGAAACTGGAAGTAAAACTAAACTAGAATTAGAATTGGACATAGGACCAAAATTAAAACTAACATCAAAACAAAAAAATGTACTCCAAAACCAGATTGAGCTCCACTCAATGGAATTACCCGTTAGCATCAGATGTTGCGTCGTTGGGATCTCCGTTATGAGGCGGGAAGAAGGACGGGGGGCATGCCATGGTTCCGCGACTATCGAGATAGGTGGTGGAGCTAGGACATTGCCACCCTCCACTGCCTTGCCACCCTCCACCGTCATTCCATCCACAACCTCGCCTGTAGCATCCTGTGCGCCATCCTCCCTTCCTAAGTTCCTCATCCTCCACTGCGGCGTTGGAGAATTTGTTGTCACCTGGAAGCAAGGAATCCTGAGAGTTAAGGTGGAGGAATTCCTCCGAGAATTCCTCCTCCACGATACAAGTTTGAACCTCCTCTGCCTCCTCCATGGTGCTGGTGCAGTGGCGAACCTTTGTGGTTAGTGCAGTGGCTTCCGTTGGAAAATTTCTTGGGGGTTACCAATTCTCTGGCATAGTGAAGAGAAGGGATTCTAGAGAGATCTGTAGAGGCTCCTCTGGGATCACTTCCTCCACATAAGCTATTGGAGGCAACCTATCCTTCACTCTAGTGAGTGTAGCCTGAGTGCGCTGAGTGCGGGCTATGGAGAGTGCCCTCTCTAACTGTTGCCTCCTCCTCTGTCATGCGGCGAAGCTGTGCTAGGCAGGGCCACAACGCGAATTGCCTCTCTCCCTCGGCACCAAGGAGGTGATGCGTATCACTATTGTGCAAGAGGTCCTGTGGTGGTTGCACTAGAGCGCAGAGTTGCTGGCCTGGTGCAGGGCGAAGGTGAAACGGTGTGAGCTGCTGCAATGCCGAATAAGAGCGTAGAGGAGCGACATGATTGCTCCCACTAATGTCTCCCATCCATTGAATCCCATGGCCGTTGTTCTGCTCGTGCAAGGGAGCCGTCCTTCGACTCTTGACAGACAATAATAACAAGCTCTCATAATTAATGAAGAGGGGATGGGAACCAACTTTCCATATTTATGACTGAGCTTGGGCCTTGTCTGAGGCAACAGGACTATTTTCATTACTGACGCACATAAATCCAGAAACTTAACCCAAAGTTTTAGTCTCCTATTTTATTGAACACTTTTTCTTCACCTATCAAATCTGTAGAGCATTTTTTTTAACCAATGGAAAGCTTTGAGCTCTTATTTGGCCTCATACCGAGGCAACGGATGAGGCAAATGGTTTTAAACTTAGGGAACATAGATACATATTTAGAGTATAGATCGCAAGCTCCATTAATGTTAACTTGAAAGCATTAGTTTTAAGCATTAAATGTTTAAAAATGCATATTACATTTCTGGCTGCATAGTTCATAACCAATATTTTGTTCAGTGGCTCTTGCACTGCCAGCTACACTGCATGTAAACTGCCAGCTACACTGCATGTAAACATCTTCGCTGTCATTTCGGAGGACACTCTATCTGCTTAGCCCTATGTTAACTTGTTGGCCTTCCCTATCTGTATCTAGCCCAATTTCTTTCACTATCACTTGACTTCTGCAAGATAGTTGCCTCCAAGAATTTGAGGATAGTTGAGGTCATAATCCCACGGACTCCCTTGCATCAATGCTTAGAATTGTCATAATCCCACGGACTCCCTTGCATCAATGCTTAGAATTGTCATCATGTTTAGAATTGTTATCATATTTCCTGCAAGTACTAGCCATGGCTAATGCTAGATGGTTCACAAATACAATTTATATACATAGCTGATATATTGAATTAATGAATGCAATTTAATATATTTCAGTGGACAGGATGCAATATATGCAGGAGCGCAACTCGAAAAAGGATTGTTCAGAAATCAACTGATTTCGAGCCCGAAGCAATCTCTCTCCGTGAGATGGATCAAATATTAACAGGTTTGATGGTCTTTTTTCAATTAGGTAGCAGATGACAATTTATAGCATGTTGCTTTATACCATTTAGTGTTCTTCCCTCCCACCTAGCTCTCAACTTTGATAAATTTCCGGGCCATTAAACGCCCCTGGAATTTTATCCTTGTGGCTTCATCACCCCTTTTCTTCGCTTCCCATCTACCGCCTGTGTCACCTTCATTACTACCATTCCATCTCCCGCCTGTATCACCTTCATTACTACCATTGCTATCAACTATATTCTAAAAACCATCTCAACTATTTATCTATTTCCCTATTTTAATCACTGGCGGTTGCCATAAAAGTTCACAACAACAAACCAATCTTGGCTGCACTGCTTTGTTTTAGAGGGGAGGACTATTTATAGGTATTCACCTATGAAATTATATGTAAGTAACAAGACATTAATAGCCTGCAAAATTGAGCTAAATGTTATTCACCTGATTGTAGACAATTTGCTCCAGTCCAATCCCGGATCACAAAACATAGAAACATCATGAGAAGAACAATTCTTTTATGATCCATTTCTAACTCTCTGACTCCAACATCCTTCAAAGCCTAAGGTTGTGAGTTGTCTTTTGCTCTATGTACATTGTACATACATTTATAATTACATCAGTTGTCATATAAACTTCTGTGTGTAGACAAAGTGAATCATTCTCAAACCGTTCGAAGCAATCATATGTACATGCTGTAAAATCCTGTCATGTTATACCAGAATCCATCGGGTTTTTTGAGTGATTTCATGGAGATCAGTCGTAAGCTTAGCAAAATCTTCATTAGAAATTTTTGTTTCCATCCAACAAATTTTTGTTGTGAATAATTTCTGCAAGTGGATTAGCATCATATTGTTGAATAATTTTTGTTTCCATCCATCATTTTTTTGTTTTATTTAAAAAATGTCAAATTATCTAAAAATTATATAAATTCTTTAGAATTTTGAATATTTTTTAAAAAAGTTAGTATTTTTTTTTTTTTAATCTAAACAGGTTTTTAAAAAAGGTAGCTAAAATTTTAATAGTTGGAATTTTAAGAAATAATAAGATTCACAAGGTTTTTACACTTTAAGCTAGGTATAGATCCTTCAAAATTTCCCTCACACCTACATGTTAGATCTAAGTATGTACCCTTCTAATGTCATTTTCAACTTTTCAACCTTGTGCATCCTTCACAACACAAAACTAGGCCTATTTTTGATATTTTTCCATATGTACTTAGAATTCCAAAATCAACAAGGTATTGAAAAAAGACAAATATTTATACAAGAGTATATTATTTTTTGATATTTTTTAATATGTCCTTACTAGGAATTCCAAAATCAACAAGCTATTAAGAAAGATAATTGTTGCATGTATTTATGTTAAATTATCACAGACATTTCCATTTGTAACATATGAGATTTGCACTTGAGTACTAACATACACTTGCCCGCTAGGAGGTATAATTTGTAGTCCCTTCCTGTGCCACATTCATGAATGACCTACCCAATGGTGATATGATACCTCTTAAGGGTGTTTTTATGAGATGGACCACTTACTTGGACTCCCCCTTACCTTACCTAGATATGAGACCTCTTAGGGATGTTTGGCACTTAGGTGGGATCCTTGGATGCTTTCTTTCCCTTGGTATTTATCCCTTGGTCACTGGTTTGACTCAATTTAACCCTCGAGGAACTCATTTGGGATATTTCCTAACATTATGGGTTTAGTTATAAGTGGTACAAACCCCCAACCAGATCCATAATTACATAATTCCATCATTTAAGGTTGATAGCAACCCAAATCCATTTGGACTTGCTATTTATGGATTCAAAATGAGTCAATCTTTCTTAACCCTGCTTGATGTCTTAGCATATCACACATTCCTAAGAGGGTAACACATTTATTTTCAAGTACCATGCATAACAAAGAGGCAATTTGTGCCTAACAATCCATTGCATAATCTTAACAAACCTACGATATTGAGTTAACATGCGAAGTATGACTGTTCATTATGACTTGGACCTTCTAATGACTAACCTAATGTGAACCTACAAACTGAGTTCGTTCCCTTGCCTATTTATACCCTTCAATTCCTCTTTTAAAATTCTGCATGAATCTTTTGTATTTTAAACCCTATCTTTCAAGTACTGTTAAATACCTGAATAGATCTACAAATATAATCACCACAAATACTGAATACACAATAAATCCACAGAGAAATATAGAAGAAACCACACTTTATTATTACCAAACCCTTGAGGTAGGGCAACACCATACAATGGATCCTCTCATGTTCACTTGCCTCTTCAAGGGAGCATCCTCCTATTGAGCTACTGCTCCAAATACAATAATTCTCTTCATGTCCCATTACATTGCTTGAACCCCTTTATATAGTGCTACCATCACCAAAGAACATTCTAGAGGAGGAATCTTCTAGAAGTAGAACCTTCTAAGAAGTCCTCTTACATTTATTATATTTAACTACCCATTTATTATATCTAACTACCATAGTGGGCCTTATTTAATAATATAGTGGACCTAGTCCACCTTATATTTAATGACCTCCACTATTATTACTATGGACCCTCTACCCCCTCCCAACTACCTCTCTAGCTACCTTAGATTCCATCCCCCTCATGAAAGCGTTGTCCTCAATGCTTGATGTACAACCATATACCGGGGTCCCATGGATAAGTGTGGACCATAGTGCTGAAGTAGACTAGAGAACCATGGTCCCATTGAGAAATGGAAGCCACCATGCTGAAGTAGTCCAACCACCATTGTAAACCAGGGTCTGATGTCCAATTGCTCATGTGAACCCCACATAGAAGATATCGACACCCAATAACCAACTGAAAATGATGCTCCCAATACTGACACCTATCATGTGGATCCAAATAAGAATATCTATCCACATAGTGGGAGATGATCAAACATGAATATGGAAGGAACAATACCATTGTAGAATATGCAGGCTGGATGCTGGTAACTAGCTCATGATGTGGGACATTAATGTTCTCTACAGAAGGTGGAGTAGAGTCGTCAAATAAAATATGGAAGTGGTTGACATCCTAGAAATGACAACTATCCATATACCAATTATCGCAATTGGCTTCAAAATCATACCAAGCATATATTTCTTGATTACATTCATCCCTGAGGTTCGCCATAAGAAATATTTCCTGCATGTTATCCAATGAATCTTGAATACTATGAAAACTATCATTGAGGCCATCTACAAAGCCATCCAATCTGTCATTCAATGTGCCAAACAATTGGGCTTTGAATGCTTCAGTAATTTGTAGAATTTATTTGAGGGCTTGAGAAGAAATAGTCATCCTAGCACCCTATGAAAATTTATGAACTCTGCAGTCCCGCCGCCATCACGAAAAAACCCAAAAAATAGAACAATAAATTACTGCAGAAAATCGCGACGTTTCTCGGAAAAGCCCTGAAAAACTGTTGAATTTAAAATGCTCATAACTTCACTTCCCGGACTTCGTTTCCACTGATTGTTTTTTTGACATTGGGTGAAATTGTGAGAGGAACTCAAATATGTATTTTTTTGGGCAAATTTGGCTTCCATATGCTATATAAATAAAAAAAATCGGGCCGCCGTCCACGGAAAAAAAACCCTGAAAAATTGCAGATTTTAAAACTTCAATATCTTGATTTCCCGGACTCCGTTTTGGACGATTTGTTTTTTCAAATTTGGTGCTAATCTGAGAGGAACTCATATTTACAACCTGTTTCTGCAAATTTTGCACAAAAATATACCGAAAATTTCTGGAATGTCACAACCCTTTTTTTTCTTCTTTGAAAAAAAAATCTGCAAAAATAAAAAATATTTGCCCACAATGTCTGCCAAGGAAAGTGCTCTAATACCACTTGTTAAGAACCTGAATAGATCTACAAATATAATCACCACAAATATTGAATACACAATAAATCCACAGAGCAATATAGAAGAAACCACACTTTATTATTACCAAACCCTTGAGGTAGGGAAACACCATACAATGGATCCTATTATGGAAGGGATCCTCTCCTATTAATTTTCCTCTTCGAGGGGGCATCCTCCTATTGAGATACCGCTCCAAATACAATAATTCTCTTCATGTCCCATTACATTGCTTGAACCCCTTTATATAGTGCTACCATCACCTAAGAACATTCTAGAGGAGTCCAATCTTCTAGAAGTAGAGCCTTCTAAGAAGTCCTCTTACACTTATTATATATAAATACCCATTTATTATATCTAACTATCATAGTGGGCCTTATTTAATAATATAGTGGACCTAGTCCACCTTACATTGAATGACCTCCACTATTATCACTATGGGCCCTCTGGGCCGCCCCACTACCTCTCTAGCTACCTTACAAGTACATACTCAAATTTGTGATTTAATTCTCTTCCATATCTCTCACACTCTTGGATGATTTCACTTCTCATCTCTAGAATCTCTACAAGGACCTCTATGATTTTCTTCGCTCCAATTTTGCAAGCTTGTTGATTCATCCTAAGGAATATTCATTGGCTTAGTTCTCGTCGTACCTTATATGATTCAACCTTACAACCTCAAGAGAGATTTCATCATAGCTAGGGAAAGATAGGTATCATCCTCTTTAAGGGCACTTAGGTATTTCTCCTTAGCATTATCATTGTTTATTAATGTAGTGAGGATATGAACCATTGCAGTATCACACACATGTTGTAATAAATTCAATTCTAATATTGAATAGATAACCACCATAGCCTATAATTCAATTGAAAAAAATCATAAATACAACATAATAAACTAGTCAATAGAAATAGCCACATAATTTTGAAACTTCTTTATTTAATTAATGGATAATTTTATCAGACCTCTTTACATTCACAAACCATTTTCACAAGTCTCTAAAATCCACAACCATCCACATTACATGAACCAAATCAAAGGAGAACCATTGTTCCTTTGTTCATTCACCTACTTCTTTCTAAAGTTGGTGTTCCTTGGATGTTGGCCTTACAACTACCCCAACTATTCAAATTTGAAATAAAATGCTTCATATTCCAATGTTTGACACAAATTCTCTAAGGAAAATAAATATTTCACCACATCACAAGTTGTTTTTTGGTTTTAATCACAAAATAGAACCAATACTAAGAAAATGAAAGAAAAATTGTAGGATAGGCATAATGCTAGGGATACTCTTGCATTAGATTCCCATAGTTGGGAAATGTGAGCATCTTTCTCATAGAATTGTTGATAAATCAATGATTATTGAATTTATTCATCTTTTCATTCTTTTCTTCTTTCACCTCTTCCACACTCTAAATCACTAATTATTTGAAAATCTCCATTTAACATCCTTCCCTTTCCTCTTTGTAATCTACAATTTTGCACTTTTTAGTTGTAGGAAGCTCATATCCATTCTCAACTTTTCCATATTCCTTGCTTGCTTCACCTTCATTATAATTACCATCATCATTTATACCACTTGCTACAACTCATCCATTTGTGGTAGCTAATATAAATGTTTCACAATGGGGATCACTACCTCAAATTAATCCCTCTCAATAGTCCTTATTTGCTCCCTATTCTTCCTCTTTTGTACCATTACTATTGCCTCAACAAACTCCACCAATGGTTGCAACTCAAACATCTCCTCATTTTGTCTTCCTTTTACTACAATAACTCCTATATTGTGATCATATTCAACTAAATGCTACTCTACTTCATATCCAATATTTTGCATCAACTCTCATCGTTGCATCTTTTATTTGGTCTACTCCACTTGCTTTTCCTTTGTTGTACATTCAACTTCACCTACAACAAAGTCATTACACAAAAAATATTGGAATCAAGCATTCCCATTTTCATCTCTTCTATTGTTACATATAGTAACATCATATCTTTGCAACTCCAGTATTGCAATACCACTATATTATGTAAGACCATATTCCGTTTCAACATTAATCACTACTACAACAATAACTTTGGTCTGCATGCACATACACTCTCTTGGTTAGATTGCTACTCTCCATTGCTTCTTTAGTTTTATTCACAAACTCCTTTACCTCACTCTTTTCCTTATAGTTTT
>JASDQU010373234.1:144336-164897 GCA_032191745.1 Picea mariana
AGCATTCCCATTTTCATCTCTTCTATTGTTACATATAGTAACATCATATCTTTGCAACTCCAGTATTGCAATACCACTATATTATGTAAGACCATATTCCGTTTCAACATTAATCACTACTAAAACAATAACTTTGGTCTGCATGCACATACACTCTCTTGGTTATATTGCTACTCTCCATTGCTTCTTTAGTTTTATTCACAAACTCCTTTACCTCACTCTTTTCCTTATAGTTTTCTATTTCAAATCCTTCTCCACTTTCTTTTGTCATACTATCATGCATTTCACTTGTATTTTCTATTGATTTTTCAATAAGCTAGGCTCAAGCATGAAGTTCATTCCATTTTTATAATTTTACTTAAACCATAAACAATTTTTTGCAACAACCAAGATCACAAGAAGAAACACCATGCACAAGTACACAAGAAGTATCTTGGGAAACCCTTCTCAACAAGGGAAGAAAACCCAACCAATCCTTTGCTATATTCTTCAAGAGAAATACCTCCCACACCATAAAACTAGCACACAAAAGGGTGCTCACAAACCCTATAAGACTAGCACCCGAGAGAGGTGCGTACTTTTCCCAAGAACAAGTGTTTGTTGAAATTTCCAAACTCACACTTGCGATATGATTCCTCAATGGGGAATTTACCTTTACCTATATTAGACTGAACCTATCAACAATAATGTCTATTGACACAACATGGTCGACCTCAATATCTTATAATATAATTAATAATTACCATATTAATTATCTTTTACATTAAGGTGGGGCCGACCTGTACCCTTTACATAACAATTAGGGTTACAGGTAAGTTTGACTCTTGAAAAATATAGCAAGGGATCTTATACACCCACTAGTGCTCAGCCACTAGGGGCACATCCATCTGTGCTCAACCACAGTGATGCATCTCTATCTCACTGCATCTCACAGGAGAACCACACTCACTAGTGCTCAACCACTACGATCACGTTCACCTATATTCATCCACGTGCATGTCCAACTCAACAAATCTTCTTTCTCATTGCATTACACATGAGGATCATCTGGAGTTCATCATCTCAACTCTCTTCTCAGAGGAGGCTAATACATCATTTCATCTTTGTATCAGAACGATGCACCCAACTCATGGGATTTCACACGTTCACCTATGCTCAGCCACATGCACGTCCAACTCAGCAGATCTTCTTTCTCACTGCGTTACACACGAGAATCATTTGGAGTTCATCTCAACTCTCTATAAGGAGGAGGCCAACACAACGTTCCAGTTCTGTCTCAGATAGGAACCACACACCCAACTCAGGGGCTCTCTCTCAGGTCTGTGTCTTGGAAGATGTCTCATGTAGCTGCAATCATCAACACTTTCCTCATTAATTTTTCCAACAACATGCAACCCACTGACACACTCAATATTCTCCACAATTGTAGTTAGGAGAATTCATTTTTATTTATCCTATCATTGTCTATTCTCATGATTTTTCTTCATCCACACCTTCTCAATTCTCAAGGCGAAATGATAAGCCTCTTCTAAAGTATAAATATTCTCCATAATTATATTCCTTTTAATAGAGAGCTTCAATCCATGCAAAATCTGCATGATCTTTTCCTCACTATATTGTACAAAATTGTCTCTTATGCCCATGCTACAAAATTCATTGAATATCCTTCTACACATTTATCAATTTTCTTCAATTTATCTAATCTTCTCTTCATTTTCAAAGTACAATAAAAATTTACAAACTTACCTCTCAATTTAATGCCCGTCTTCTCCCAATTTTGGATCTTGTCTCTACCTCTCCATTTTCTATCCTTATTCATATATTCCCACCAATCATACTCATATCTTCACCCAATATTCCATAGGAATTTTTCACTCTCTATGGGTATTTAATTTTAATACACTCAAAATATTTATGCATGCTTTTTGTTCACTCCATTAGCCTTTCTAGATTTACACTTCCAAAAAATTCTACTACTCCACACTCTCTACATATTCTACATCACTCTCATCTTTTTTATATGCATCTTTTGAAAATTTTCTCCATTGAGCCAATTTTATGGCTTTCATCCTCTTCATCATCTTCTACAACATTACTACAATTTCTTTTCTTCTAGCCATTATATCTTCTTTAATACCATTCTCCATGACCTATACACAATGCTCTTTAATATTGGAGATATATATTCTCTTACAATGCCTACCCAATCCTACCATTAGAGGTGTGCTTCAATTATTCGTTTGGATAACTCTACCCAACAACACACCCGTGTGAGTCATCTACACTTCACTGTAACAATTGTTGTCTGATAGAATCCCATGTTTTCTCATGGCAACAATTCTACCCAACTCCCCGTTTTTCATTACAATTATGCCAATCCCTCAATATTCTAGTTGTTTTAGTACCACTTGATGCAAAGAGACCATGAACCCCTACAATATAACACACATACAATATAATTTCTACACAATTATTTTAAACAAATTCACTTCCAATATTAAACAAACGACGACCATAGTTTGTAATTCAATTAAAAATCATTATTAATAAACCACTCAATAGATATAACCCCATAATTATACAACCTCTTTATTGAATTAACGACCAATGCTCTCAAGCCTCTTTACATTCACATAGCCTATGCATAGGTCTCTCGAATCCACATCCATCCACACTACATAAAACAAATCAAAGAATAGCCAAAGGCCCTTTGTTCAATCACAAACTTCATATTTATGCATGTTATCCTTGGATTTTGGCTTTACAACTATCCTAACTATTCAAATTTCAAATAAAATACTTAGTTTTCTAGTGGTTTACAATAATTCACTAAGGATAATAAAAATTTCACCACATTACAATTTTTTTTGTTATTATTTTTAATTTTTATTGTAATCATAAAATATAAACAAAACTAATAAAGAGTAAAGGATAGCCATAGGGATGCTCCTACATCATTTATCTTTTATAGAGCATATCTAAATGTTATTATTATTATTATTATTATTATTTTTTCCTAAGAAAAAAGCCAAAATTTTATTTCATCCATGGAAAAAAGAAATTTACATTTTATAAATACATATCACCATGTATGATACCTGTGGCATGAAACAAGTCATCAAAAAATCTTCTATAAAATCAACAGAAATAACATCATTCATGTGTCCATAAACCCAAGAATAAAGCGAGACACAGGAACATCCCCTAGGAACACAATACAACTTAATAGGACAGGTATATGTCACAGACCCAAAAACATTGTTGAAAACATCCATCCAAAAAAGGACAAAAACACTGCTAGAGAAGCTAGAAAACAACCCAGAGCCTTACTTCTTGGCTTAAGATACACCAATAAAAAGGTAAAAACCTGTAACTGATCAAATCCGAAGGGAACTATACAGAACATCCATCATAAAAGAGCTGGATATAAGTTAATAATAGAGAAAACATCACTAAACATTTGGATCCAAAAGCCCCCAAGTATCTATAAAAGGCCTATGATAGAAAGCATTCTCTGAACCTTCATTTATTTCAATAATCATCCATGACCCAAAATCCATCCGCAAACCTTCTTTAGAGAGAAAGTGAGCTTCCCGATTTCACATCAAAAGAGGTAAAAACTATGAAGACTTCCTCGAGTAGAGGAGAAAGAAAAATATTATGGCAATGCTGTTTTTTTTTATCCAATTTATGAAAAACAGTGAATCCTTGAAAATCTGAAGAGTAGAAACTTCTCTTTCCAGAGAAAAAAGGAGTAATAGTTTAATGGCCATGAGTTCAACATAGTTATTGGATCTTGCTCCTAACCCCATTTTAAGCATGAAAACATATATCTACATCCCATGGTCTACATATATCTACTAGTTCTTCCTGAATAACCCTCCCCCCACTGGTCTCCTTTTCTCGAGGAAAATGGGATAAAATATTGAGCCCTGGAAGAGTGGACTTATTTTTGAATACTGCCGCATTTCTGGCAAGCTAGACCCCCAGTTAATGATAAGAGGCAATGCCTTTACATTTCAGTTCAGAGGCTGAGAGAGCCAGTCCTTGCATGCATCTTCTACTGAGTTTCCTTGCCACCGACATACCTGACCCAGAGCTCTCCAGTCCTTGCATGCATCTTCTACTGAGTTTCCTTGCCACCGACATACCTGACCCAGAGCTCTCCAATAATCTTCCCACGTTTTTCTAACGAAAGGGAAAAGGATGAACATGTGCACTCCAATTAAAATAAATTTCCATGAATAAGCAATCCATAAAAGGCACAATAGGTGAATTGGAGAATGAGTTCCAAAATTTCTACTGACTCAATATATGGTTTATCGCAGATCTATTTCTTGTAAACATATTATGTTCTAGGAAGCTAATATTCTCATGTTATATTATGTTTTTTTGACTCGCTATCCCACGGCTACCTCCAGGTGGGCCCAGGATGCCTCATAAGGAACACATAAGGTAAGTTGGGGTTTAGAATCTGTGACATGGGGGTGGGCACTATACCATTTAGTATGTTTTTTTGATTGGCTATTCCACTGCGACCTCATGTGTTCATGATGCCTCATAAGGGACACATAAGGTACGATGGGGTTTTGAATTTGTGATATCCGGGTGAGTATGTAATATAGTATCTCTGGGTGCAATCACAGGTTCCACCATTACCTCAAGGTGTTTCATGGGATGAAAAACTCCTGACTTTCCACCATTGAATCCAATCCTTTTGGACCATGCTATATTAAATTAAATGGTCACAATCTAATAGATTAATTTACGAGATATATACTTGTATGTTCCAAGTCGCTCATGCAAGGGATTTTTTTGGCTTGTGTTACAAGCTAATACTCTCCAAGCTTGAAGGATATAAGGTCGAAGATCAACCCTAGCAATGGCGACGTTCCTGCAACTATCACAACTTCAACTTTGTGAAAGAATGGAGGTTTCTCTCATACCATGAAGAGTGACTGAGTAGTATTAAAGTTTATTTTTTCATAAGAGGATTTTTTGAAAAGATGAAACCGTTACTCGTTTTCTTCCTCGTCCTTCGGCCTTTGATTGTTTTCATCATCGTCTTCTAGCCACAGTCCTGTTAAGATTCTTAAACGATCCTCCTATTTCTACGTTGACTGTTTCCTAAGTTTTTTCTCAATCTCTCCTTTGTTTTTTATTACTATACTGTCCTTGGCCCAAGATGGGACCCTCTATTTTCCTTAAAGTTGCTAAACAATGTTCGATTGGAACACTTTCCGACACTATCCCGTGATTGCTTATTAGCAAACCTCCTTGTCAGTCTGTGATCATCCCTGTCTTCTTTTGCCATACTTGAAAGGTTCTATAGAACTGACAATATGGATTCAGGAAGGGAAGCAGAGATATTAAAAGATGTTGAATCACTCATGAACCCTGCAGATGAGTTAGTTTGGTTTAGGGAAGGAATCCTAAAAAACACAATTACTAATGCTCAGAGAGAAGATACTGTTTCTTTTCCTTCAAACCTTCCCTCCATTACTTCTCTTGCATCTACTTTCGTTCTGGACCCACCTTCACCCTTTGCCTCAAACCTAGATACTCTCCCATACTTTGCTCAGTCTTGTGGTCCTCCTATTACCTCCCCCACGTTGAAACATGGACTTTCTGCTCATGAGGTTCCTGCTCTGAAGTTTCCTGTTAGAGACAGACCCTTTAATATTCCTCCTTCTAGACAGACAGGCTTCAGGAAAAGAGTCTGGAAACCAAACAAAAGAGATAGAAGAATGACCTTAGGCGACGATGTGGGGCTGGAAAACACCTGCAGGTTGGCTATGTGTGGATTGGTAGGTAGGCTTACATACTCCTATCTAAATGACATTTTTGTTTTAGACTAGGTTACTAAGAACTGGACTACCATTCTCGGTTATACGCCGGAGATTGTTTATCTGACCAAAGGATGGATAGGATTTCTTTGCAAAACACTGAAAGATGTCAATATACTTTTGGGAAAGTTCTGGGTTCTGGGGAGGAGTAGCTTGATGCTGAAAAGGTGAAGAATAGCCTTTAATCCAAACACGGAGCATTTCCAACACATACATCTTTGGGTTCTCCTGCCGGGTTTTCCGTGGAAATTATGGAATGAAGGGGCCTTGAAGGCTATAGGAAATGCCTTGGGGTGTTTAATTACTCTGGATCTAAACACTTTTATCAGCCCTTCAAGGAAGATAGGGAGAATTTTAGTGGAGATAGATATCCATGAAGGACTCTTGTAAGTCCTCGACATTGACTGGCGAGGTTGCCACTATAAACAAAAACTGGACTATTTGAGAGTCCCCTTCAGATGTAACTGGTGCCATTGCACAGGCCACCTTCGAAGAGATTGCAAAGGGAAAGAGTCAGAGGAAAAGTCTGAAAACACACTTGTTAATGAAGATCCTCCTGACTATTTGATGGAAGAGAACCTGTTTGCAGCTGAGCCCTCCTTTGGCCTTTCTAGACCTGCTTCACCTGTGGAGACCTTTGACACTCTCTCGGGTAAGTTAAAACACTTTTGTCCTTCTCTCTTCTCATCCCTTACTTTGATGGAAAAGGTAGCTTTGGATAAGTTTGATTTAACCCAGTCTACGCCTAGAGACTTTACACACTTGGGAGGAGTTTCTGGACCACTTCAGAAGGAGATGCTCACAAGAACCTCTGCTCCTGTTGCTGTCTCACCCACCTTTAGAGAGTCCTCTCCTTTTAGCTCTGAACCGATGCCCTGCCCCTACACAGACTCTGAAGTGTTGTCTCCTAGTATTGTGGTTGATGATTCAAGGCCTCTTCTGCCTTCTTATCATCCTGTGTCAACCTTTTTATCTAGCCCACTAGTGACTACATCGACCCTCCCGGTAGCAGGGACCCCCCCCCTCAAAAACAGAGGTCTTAGAAATTGTTCTATTCCCTGGTTTTAGGGAACCAGAGGAGGAGGAGACCATTCATTTATTAGCTCTTGATTCCCTGGCCTCCACTAGAATAGAGGTGAAGGAAAATACACAAATTCCCACGTATCTGGGAAAGAGGATTCTTGTTCCTTTAGGGTCATCGGAAGCAACAAGTTCAAAAACATAAAAGGATTGGGAAGGGAAAAACTACGCATGGTCAAGAGGTGTAGCCTTAGAATTTTCGCCTATTAAAACTAGAAGTTGCCAAAAAAAACTCACACAATCTACTAAANCCCTCGACTGACATCGGGCCACTTAGAGCAATGAAGGCCCTGGCAAGGTCAAAGTAATGTTGTTTCTCTCTTTGAATATCAGAGGGATTGGGGGCACTCTCAAATCTGCCTCTTTTCGACGTTTGATGGAACAAACGAAGCCTGAGATTGTATTCCTTCAAGAAACGCTAGTCTCCTCTCAAAAGGCTAGGGATTTCTTCTACTGTTTTCGACCTTCCTGGGCGATCTGCTCAGTCAGTTCAGTGGGAACCTATGGGGGCCTTCTGGTTGCCTGGGACCCAAGTTTTTATGAACTGACTCCCTACATTACGATTGGGGGCATATTACTTACTGGTAGTAGCATTTTAAACAAGCGGGAGATCTCGTTGTTAAATGTGTATGGCCCTTGTACAACCGGGAAATCTTTCTGGATTGAAGTGAGAGATGGCGATATTTTGTCTGCTACTAATTTGATTATGGCGGCAGACTTTATTTTTATCTTTGACTCCCAAGAGGCGTGGGGGGCGACCAATCAGGGTTTCATGGATGATTTTTATAAAGATCTGTTTGCCTCAAATAAGTTAATTGATTTAAAGCCGTCCAAGCTTGTTCCTACTTGGCGTAATGGATGGATGGGCCAGAACGCAATTGCCAAACGACTGGACAGAGTATTGATTTCAGAAGAACTTCTTACAGGGATAGACTTCTACAGGACGTGGGTTCAGTATCATTTTTTCTTTGACCATGCACCTATATGTATTCAGCTAGATTTTCCGGTAATTTTCAAAGCCTTTCCTTTTAAATTTAACGGTCATTTGGTTGAAGATAAGGAGTTTGTGGATATTGTGAACAAAGTATGGAAAGACCATAGATTTCTTTCGGAACGCAGTCCACAGAAGAAATTGGTGTGGAAATTAAAAGTCCTAAAAGCTTGTACAAAGGTCTGGCACTCTGAAAAGTTAATTAAGCAGAAAGCTAGACTTACGGCTTTGGAAACTGATATTAAGGGGCAACTTCTATATCAGATTGGTGATCCAAACAGTTTAGATACAGCGGCGACCCTGAGAAATCTCGAACTTGAGAGGAACGATATCTTGTGTCAAGAGGAAGAATTATGGCACCTTCGCAGCAGAACGCTGTGGTTGGCATGCGGTGACTCAAACACTAAATATTTCCATAATGTGGCTTCCAGGAACAGGATAAAAAATTATATTTGGGATATCAAAACTGAAACTGGAGAGGTGATCAACGAAAATGAACTGTTTAAAAAAGAGGCGGCTTTTTTCTTCAAGAAGTTTTATAAATCAGTTCATCAAAACATTGTTGAACAATGTGAGCTAGTTGACCGATTTCCCCAGATGATTGATGAACAAGAGGTTCAGGAATTATACAGGACAGTCACGATTTATGAGTTAAAAACTGTGTTGTTTCACTTCAAAAAGGAAAAGAGTCTGGGTCCAGATGGCTGGACCACGAAATTCTTTATCTCCTTCTTCGACTTGGTTGGGGAAGATTTATTATCAATGGTAGAAGATTCAAGAATACGTGGAGTTAACGCTGGTGGACTAAATGTCACTTTTCTGACCCTGATCCTTAAGGCAAACAAAGCGGAAACCTTTGAAGATTATCGCCCTATCTCACTGTGCAACTTAGTCTATAAGATCATTTAAAAAATAATCGCTATCAGATTGAAATGAGTGCTCTCAGGATACATTTCCTCCGAACAATTGGGTTTTCTCAAGGGTAGGCGTATCCAGGATGCCATAGGCACAGCCCATGAGTGCCTCCACAGTATTAAAAAAACAAATTGAAAGCGTTGGTGCTTAAATTGGATCTAAGAAAAGCATATGACTGCCTAAACTGGGACTATCTCAGGCTTATTCTTCATAAAATTGGCTTGGGGCTGCAGATGATTACTTGGATAATGTCCTGTGTCACATCCGCCTCCTTTGCAGTCCTTGTCAATGGGGAGGCTTCAGATTTTTTCAGAAGTGGGAGAGGACTCAGGCAGGGCTGCCCACTTTCTTCACTTTTCTTCATCCTTGCAATAGAAGGACTTAGCTTATTGATGAAACACAATTTTGAAGGTGGTCAGATCTCTGGGATCGAAGTGTCAAAATTCACAAGAATTCTCCACCTACTTTTTGTGGACGATGTTCTTATAATGTCAAAGGCAAATATCACAGAATGTCAAGTGATCACCCATCTTATAAACAACTTCGGTAGAGCCTCTGGGATGACTGTGAATCAACAAAAATCTTCTATTCACGGCGAAGGTATCCTGGAAAATGAACTAAACTCCTACAAATCGATTCTGCCTTACAATTTCAGCGAACTTTCTGCGGGATTCCGGTACCTTGGTTATGTATTAAAGACAGGCTCCTTTCGAACTGCAGACTAGGATTGGATGGTGGTCAGGGTATCAAAAACAATAAATCATTGGGGAACAAGATGTTCGCTGGGGAAGATTCATTTTGTTAAAATCTGTCTTGGAAGGACAAAATGTCTATTGGATGACCATGGAAGCCATTCCTCATTTGATTTTAAATAAAGTTAGAAAACTAATGTTCAAGTTCTTGTGGACAGGTCATTTGGAGGCTCAGAAGTACCATCTATCCAGATGGAAGGTCTTATCCAGATCAAAAAAGTTTGGGAGATGGGGATTCCGCAACCTTTCTCTTTTCAATCTGTCATTGAACGCAACTACTTTATGGAGGCTAGTAAATCAACCTAGCATAGCATCTGGCAGAAGGTAATCAAAGAGAAGTATTTACACAACACCACCTTTATCAAGTGGATTAGAAACTACTCTCACCAAAAACCCAATGCTTCTAAAATCTGGACTAGTTTAAGAAGAGCACTTCCTGTCATCAATAATTGGCTAAGTTGGTTGCTTGGTTCGGGTTCACAAGTAAATTTGGGCAGAGATAAAATTATGGATCTAGGTGACAGTGCCATCCTCTCAGAGGGGATCTTAACTTCTTTAAAAGAAATGGGGGTGACTACACTGGCACTAGCAACAACAAACACGCAATTATTATTTGGCATTGAACAGTGGAAGAGTAGCAATGAGCTGGGTTTGAGGGGAGCCCAGGCAAAAGAGTGGGAGTCATTTACTAGTGGTCTCAATCAAGCAGGGGTCACGATACAAGCGGATGTAGTAGACAGCCTCATCTGGAGTGGTGGAGACTCCTCAGGCAGTTTAACGGTAAAAAATTGTTATCGTGCTTTAATGTCTATTCAGTCATTTTCGGTATTGAAAGGATGGAAGACTAATTTGTGGAGGTGGCACATTCAACTAAAGATTATTTTATTCTTCTGGCTAACGACAGAACATTACATTCTAACTTGGGATGTATTGAAAAAAAGGGGATGGTCGGGTCCGGGGTTATGCCATTTGTGTAGAACGGACGATGAAGACATTGAACATCTATTTATAAACTGTCAATTTACTAAATCAGTCTGGGTTACTTGCCTCTATGCTCTAAATCTTCGTTTAGAATGGTTTGGTGGTACTCTAGGGGACGCGATGGAAATTTGGTATCATCACAAAGATGTGCCCTTGAAACTCCCTGCTCTGATTTGTTGGTTTCTGTGGCTGGAGCGCAACAATACTTTGTTTGAAGGAATTAAACCCTCTACCAGCAGAGTTAGCCACAAAATTTTAACTAATCTCTATTACTATCCTGCAAATAATAATCAGATTACTTTAATACATAGCCCGATTGAAAGGATTAATGGCTATACGATTGTCTTCTTTGATGGAGCGGCCATTTATGATAGTTCAATTTGCGGGGCTGGGGATCCATGAAAAGGGCCTATGATCAAGACAGAAGATGGTTTTTCAATTGTGGATTTGGAACTAACACAAGGCAGAGTTAGTTTGGGTGTGGGCCTCACTTTTTCTGGCAAATCTCCTGGATATTCGTCAGATGCAGTTGATGAGAGACTCCAAGGTTGTTATCGACTGGATGTAGAGGAAGGGCAATCTTTTAGCTACCAAAATTGAATGCTGAAAACACAGAGTTAGAACCTTAGAGAAAAATTTCCAAAATCTCATTCTCTAGCACATATACAGAGAAGCGAATGCAGAGGCTGATTCTCTGTCAAAAAAACTCTACTATCACCTAAGGGCAGCCTGATATATTGCACTTGGGACGGCAAAAAAGAAGGACAACTAATTACTCTACAAATCTTCTAATTTCCTGAGGTTGTTTCTCTGCTGGAATGACCAAATCATTTGCCCTTTGCTGATTGATAGCCTCTGCCGTTTCTGATTGGAACCAGTCTTTTATCTCACCGATCTACTTCTCATCTGCCTATGGAAGTCCTTGCTAATGGTCATGGAGTGTTGGGACAGTCATTGCCGGTGGCGTAGTTTAATGTTTACTTATCAAAGTGCTGGGTTTGTAACTGAATATGGTGTTACAGGAGTTGTTCTCTCTTGCAGAACTCGATGTCTGTGCTTTGTTTAAAAAAATTATTATAATGATAATTTGAGCCATTATTTATCTGTTAAAAAAAAGTCGCTCATGCAAAAAGTTGGATACCGTGATAAATTGAAACGATCGCTGATTCAATATAAGTTATTTATGTTCACGTGCAGAACCTGCCATATGAAGGTATGCAAGATTTTTGTTCTTTGTCTTCAAAGATCCATGGTTTATGACCAAAGTGATTTGTTTCAAAAGATCCCAACAATATTTGCTACTGTTTGCAACTTATGAAATTCAAATAGATGATTATTGTTATTATTAAAGTGTTAACAGATCTCTTAGCGTTCGTCCAAATAAAACAATCTTGGAAGTTACATTATCTCAAACATATGTGGACGATTGCATTTTGTTTCTGTATTTTATATTAATGTTTTTCTCTTATTTCCTCGTTTACCGAGACTTATTGATACTGCCATTGTGACTTATGAACTCTGGCCTATTACATTGAACGCTCCACGACATTGTAAAAATAAAGGAGAGATAGAGATCGATATAAAGCGCATTGTCATATTATNATATTTGGACGATTGCATTTTGTTTCTGTATTTTATATTAATGTTTTTTCTCTTATTTCCTCGTTTACCGAGACTTATTGATACTGCCATTGTGACTTATGAACTCTGGCCTATTACATTGAACGCTCCACGACATTGTAAAAATAAAGGAGAGATAGAGATCGATATAAAGCGCATTGTCATATTATGGTTTAATATGAATTGAAATCAAATGGAGAGAAATATCAATGGTTCCTTCTAACCTCTTCAAAATATTTTGAGGATGGTTTAATATGTAACTTATATGAATTGAAATTAAATGGGAAAATAACATTGAAATTAAATGGGAAAATAACAATGGTTCCTTCTAACCACCCAATTAATTGATATAGACAAATACTTCATTTGAATTTAGTTTAGGTGAGAGTTAAGTGAAGAAGTGTTATTCTCTCTACATAAAATCAATTTCTAAAGATAACATATTAATTTTTAATTATCTTTAATTCTTAATGAATATAAGTGATTGAAAGATGATAAAATCTATAGTTCTAAGAATTTAAACATGTTAGATTAATGAATTATAAAAATTTTAATTTTAATTTTCAAAATTAATTATTCATTAATTCTTAATTATCTTTAATTCTTAATGAATATAAGTGATTGAAAGATGATAAAATCTATGGTTCTAAGAATTTAAACATGTTAGATTAATGAGTTATAAAAAATTTAGTTTTAATTTTTAAAATTAATTATTCATTACTTGGTTTCTAAAAATTCTACTATTGGATTTAATTATAAATATATAATGGTTTAAGTTATGTTTATATTAAAAATAAAAAAGTTTTAAAATATTGAAAATTAAATGGAAAATATTTATATAGAAGCATAGAAGTTTTATAAGTTAAAGTGATGTTATATATTTTTCAAATTAAGATATTAAAATAAAAATTAAAATTAAAATTAAAATTAAAATTAAAATTAAAATTAAAATTAAAATTCAAAAAAATTCAAATTAATTTGTTTTTATTAAAATAAAATAAAAATATTAAAACAAAAATTAAAATATTAAAATTAAAATAAAAATTAAAATCTAAAAAATTAAAATTAATTTGTTTTTATTAAAATAATAAATTTTGTAGGACTAAAATGAAATATTATTTTATGGTGGAATATCTTTCATAGAGCACAGATAAGAAATACCCCAAAAAACATAACTTTTGGCCTAAATTGTTGAAGCATTTAAGAGAAATAGTTTCTACCAAAGACTATTCATTCATATCAGTTATTTAAACCATTAAAATATTTAGAAAATAGTGTAGCAATAATTCATGCAAAATGTTTATGCAAGAATTTACATTGAATAATTAATATGGTTCACATGCAAAGAAAGACATACATGCAAAATATAAATATTATGCAACAAAATATTTATAGAAAATCACTTATTAAAGAAAAATTTAGGGGTTAAATTTCATCCTTTAGGTAAGTTGTTTTTTTTTAACCAAAAAGGATTTGTTAATTTCCATTTTAAAAAAAAATGAGAAGCCTAATTTAATTTTTATAGTATACAATTATTTTATTTAAAAAATGGTCAAATTATCTAAAACTACATAAATTCTCTAGAATTTTGAATATTTTTTTAAAAAAGGTAGCTAACATTTTTATGGTTGAAATTTTAAGAAATAATAAAATTCACCAAGGTTTTTACACTTTAAAGTAAGTATAGATCCTTCAAATTTTCCCTCACACCCACATGTTACCTTTTAATGTCATTTTCAATTTTTCAACCTTGTGCATCCTTCACAACACAAAACTAGACTTATTTTTTATATTTTTCCATATGTACTTAGAATTCCAAAATCAACAAGCTATTGAAAAAAGACAAATATTTATACAAGGGTATATTATTTTTTGATATTTTTTAATATGTCCTTACTAAGAATTGTCAAATCAACAAGCTATTAAGAAAGATAAATGTCACATGTATTTATGTTAACTTATCACACACATTTCCATGTGTAACATATAAGATTTGCACTTGAGTATGAACATACACATGCCTGCTAGGAGGTACAATGTGTAGTCCCTTCCCATGCCACATTCATGAATGACCTACCTAATAGTGATATGATACCTCTTAAGGTTGTTTTTATGAGATGGACCACTTACTTGGACTCCCCCTTACCTTATCCTAGTTGTGATACCTCTTAGGGATGTTTGGCACTTAGGTGGGATCCTTGGATGCTTTCTTTCCCTTGGTATTTATCCCTTGGTCATTGGTTTGACTCACTTTAACCCTTGAGGAACTCATTTGGGGTATTTTATAACATTAAGGGTTTAGTTATAAGGGGTACAAACCCCCAATCGGATCCATAATTACATAATTCGATCATTTAAGGTTGATAGCAACCCAAATCCACTTGGACTTGTTATTTATGGATTCAAAATGACTCAAGCTTTCTTAACCCTGCTTGATGTCTTAGCATACCAAAAATTCCTAAGAGGGTAATACATTTATTTTCAAGTACCATGCATAACAAAGAGGTAATTTGTGCCTAACAATCCATGGCATAATATGAAAAAACCTATGGTATTGAGTTAACATGTGCAATATGACTCTTCATTATGAATTGGACCTTCTAATGACTAACCTAATGTGAACTTACAAACTGATTTCATTCCCTTGCCTATTTACACCCTTTGATTCCTCTTTTAAAATTTTGTATGAATCTTCTTTATTTAAAACCCTATCTTGCAAGTACATACTCAAATTTGTGATTTAATTCTCTTCCACATCTCTCACACTCTTAGGATGATTGCACTTCTCATCTCTAGAATCTCTACAAGGACCTCTATGATTTTATTGGCTCCAATGTTGCAGACTTGTTGATTCATCCTAAGGCATCTTCATTGGCTTACTTCCCATCATACCTTGTATGATTCAACTTTACAACCTCAAGAGAGATTCCATCATAGCTAGGTAAAGATAGGTATCATCCTCCTTAGGAGCACTTAGGTCTTTTTCCTTAACATTATCACTGTTTATTATTGTAGTGAGGATATTAACCTTTGGAATATCACACGCATGTTGTAAATAAATTCAATTCTAATATTGAATAGACAACCACCATATCCTACAATTCAATTGAAAAAAATCATAAATAAAACATAATAAACTAGTCAATAGAAATAGACACATAATTTTGAAACCTCTTTATTTATTCAATGGTCAATTTTCTCAGACCTCTTTACATTCACAAACCCTTTTCACAAGTCTCTAAAATCCACAACCATTCACATTACATGAACCAAATCAAATGAGAGACAATGTTCCTTTGTTCATTCACCTACTTCTTTCTAAAGTTTGTGTTCCTTGTATTTTGGCCTTACAACTACCCTAATTATTCAAATTTGAAATACAATGCTTCATATTCCAATGGTTGACAAAAAATCTCTAAGGAAAATAAATATTTCACTACATTACAAATTGTTTTTTGCTTTTAATAACAAAATAGAACCAATACTAAGCAAATGCAAGAAAATGTGTAGGATAGGCATAATGCTAGGGATACTTTTGCATTAGACTCCCATAGTTGGAAAAATGTGAGCATCTTGCTCATAGAATTGTTGAAAAATCAACGATTGTTGAATTTATTCATCTTTTCATTCTTTTTTTCTTTCACCTCTTCCACACTCTAAACCACTAATCATTTGAAACTCTCCATTTAACATCCTTCCCTTTCCTCTTTGTAATCTACAACTTTGCACTTTTCAGTTGTAGGGAACTTAGATCCATTCTCAACTTTTCCATCTTCCTTGCTTGGTTCACCTTCATCATAATTACCATCATCATTTCTACCACTTTCTACAACTCATCCATTTGTGGTAGCTACTATAAATCTTGCACAATGGGGATCACTGCCTCAAATCACTCCCTCTTAATATTTCTTACTTCCTCCCCATTCTTCCTCTTTTGCACCATTACTATTGCCTCAACAAACTCCACTAATGGTTGCTACTCAAGCATCTCCTCATTTTGTTTTTTTGTTACTACAATAACTACTCTATTGTGATCATATTCAACTAGATGCTACTATACTTCATATCCAATATTTTGCATCAAATCTCATCGTTGCATCTTTTATTTGGTCTAATCCACTTGTTTTTCCTTTGTTGTATATTCAACTTCACCTACAACAAAGTCATTACACAAAAATTATTGGAATCAAGCATTCCCATTTTCATCTCTTCTATTGTTACATATAGTAACATCATATCTTTGCAACTCCACTATTGCAATACCACTATGTTTTGTAATAACATATTCTATTTCAACATTATCACTACTAAAAAAATAGCTTTGGTCTACATATACACTCTCTTGGTTAGATTGCTACCCTCCATTGCTTCTTTAGTTTTATGCACAAACTCCTTTACCTCACTCTTTTCCTTATAGTTTTCTATTGCAAATCATTCTCCACTTTCTTTTGTCATGCTATCATGCATTTCACTTGCACTTTCCTCATTAATTTTTCCAACAACATGCAACCCACTGACACACTCAATATTCTCCTAACTATGGTTGTGGAGAATATTGNAACTCCTTTACCTCACTCTTTTCCTTATAGTTTTCTATTGCAAATCATTCTCCACTTTCTTTTGTCATGCTATCATGCATTTCACTTGCACTTTCCTCATTAATTTTTCCAACAACATGCAACCCACTGACACACTCAATATTCTCCACAACCATAGTTAGGAGAATTAATTTTTATTTCTCCTATCGTTTTTTATTCTCATTCTTTTTCTTCATCCACACCTTCTCAATTATCAAGGACAAATGATAATAAATATTCTCCATAATTATATTCATTTTAATAGACAACTTCAATCCATCGACAAACTACATAATCTTTTCCTCACTATCTTGTACAAAATTATTTGTCATGGCCATGCTACAAAATTCATTAAATATCCTTCTACACATTTATCATTTTTATTCAATTTCTCTAATCTTCTCTTCATTTTCACAGTACAATAAAAATTTACAAACTTGCCTCTCGATTTAATGACCATCTTTTCCCAATTTTGGATCTTTTCTCTGCCTCTCCCTTTTCTATCCTTGTTCATCTATTCCCACCAATCATATTCATATTTTCTCAATATTCCTTACAATTTTTTTACTCTATATGGGTATTTAATCTCAATACACTCAAAATATTTATGCATGTGTTTTATCCACTCCATTAGCCTTTCTAGATTTTCACTTCCAGAAAATTCTACCATCTCCATCTCAATTTGGTGCTACTCCACACTCTCTACATATTCTACATCACTCTGATTTTTTTTATATGCATATTTTGAAACTTTTCTTCACTGATCCAATTCTATGGCTTTCATCCTCTTCACCATCTTCTACAACATTACTACAATTTCTTTTCTTCTAGCCATTATATCTTCTTTAATACCATTCTCCATGACCTATACACAATGCTCTTTAATATTGGAGCTATATATTCTCTTACAATGCCTACCCAATCCTACCACTAGAGGTGTGCTTCACTTACTATTTTGGATAACTCTACCCAACAACACACCCTTGTTGGAGTCATCTACACTTCACTATAACAATTGTTGTCTCATAGAATCCCCCATTTTCTCATGGCAACAATTCCACCCAACTCCCCCTTTTTAATTGTAATTATGCCAATCCCTCAAGATTCTAATTGCTTTAGTACCACTTGATGCAAATAGACAACAAACCCTTGCAATATAACATAGATAAAATATAATTTCTACACAATTGTTGTAAACAAATTCACTTCCAATATTAAACAAACAACCACCATAGTTTGTAATTCAATTGAAAATCATCATTAATAAACCACTCAATAGATATAACCCCATAATTATACAACCTATTTATTAAATTAATGGCCAATGCTCTCAAGCCTCTTTACATTCACAGAGCCTATGCATAGGTCTCTGGAGTCCACATCCATCCACACTACATAAACCAAATCAAAGAATAGCCAAAGGCCCTTTGTTCATTCACAAACTTCATATTTATGCTTGTTATCCTTGGCTTTTGGCCTTACAACTATCCTCACTATTCAAATTCCAAATAAAATGCTTCATCTTCTAGTGGTTTACATTAATTCACCAAGGATAATAAATATTTCACCACATTACAAATTTTTTTATTATTATTTTTAAATTTTTATTGTAATCATAAAATATAAACAAAAATAAGAAAATGTATAGGATAGCCACAATACCAGGGATGTTCCTACATCATTTGTCTTTTATAGAGTATATCTAAGTTTTATTTTCAAATATATTTGTATTAAATATTGAGTCCAAGTCTTGTCTTATAGTAAATTGGAATTGTGCATGTAGGATCTTTTGGGATGTACATCACCGTTGGAGGCTTGTCACAATTCTTCCCTTTAGTCCAGATAACTTCGACACCTACAACAATGAATTCTGGTAATTTACTTCCATAACTTATTGTTGTATTTTTGGCATTAGGGTTTCTAGCTCATTAAAGAAATTCCATGCATATTCACCTCAACTAGTTAGTTTACTTTCCTTATCTAATTTGATGGTAAAAATTAATCTGAAGCCTAATTGGAATACACTAATAATGTATAGTTAGAGGATAACATAATCAATGTTTAAATTCATAATTAACCTAGTGGCATTCCCTATTTTTTTATCCTCTCCTTTCTCATCCTAGGGTTTCTTAATTTAGCCCTAAAATTGAGTGGTGACTCCACTCTTCTCTTTCCCATCTTTAATAGTGTGTGTGATTTGAAGGCCTTCCATCCCTACCCCCACCTTATGTGTGGTAGCATGAATCCATTCATTTTCTACATTTTGGTGAGTCCACTAGAAAGTTCCCTTCAAACTTCCCCTCTCTATAACAAAGTCTCTCTCCACCCTTCTCTTTTATTTATTTTCCCTTGTTCCTTATGTTGACTCAAATTATTGTCAACTATTGATCACACACAAAGTGTTGTGGTGAAGTAACCCCAGGAAAATCTCCAATGAATAATGAAACTTTGCTTTCTGTAAAATTCTCCATAGGCCATTGTAGGATGTCCTCCTAATGCACACTTAGGATTCAAGACAACTACGGGTTGATAGTCCGTGACTTTGTTTCATGCATGTCAATTACTTCATGTTGATTTTCTGATGATGTTTATGTGTTATGATGGTTGGATAGTGTTACATGCAATCTATGAGTATCTATTGTTTCAAATGGTTTGATGGTGGTTTATCTGATTTCTTCACTATGATGTCTCTCAGTATGGTATGCATTATGGATTAGTCTTCATAAACTTTGTGCCTACATGTTGCAATCTAATTAATGGATGATGGTTTGCTTCAACTAGTTTGGTTGATCATGTTCTCATTGTTGTTTGATCTAACCACCTTCATGGTACTTACTTGCAAATAAGACAGTTGGTACATGGTTATAAGGCATATGATATTTTGCATTGACACACACATAAGCTACTATAACCCATGAAATAAGTCAAACTATTACAAGTGCATAAAAATTAAGTGAATGGTGTGTGATATCTTTCCATAGCATATTGGTGGACTAAATTTTTTCYTAGRAAACTCAGATTTGATCTCATCCCTTAATTGTGATATAATGGATCATATCTAATATGGAGGAATTTCATTGAATTTTTCCCTAGCATCATCCTCCTTTTTCCATTTATAAGAAACCTCCATGCAAGCCAAGTTTGTTGGCGTTTTAGTGCCTAAAATTTGTTGAATCTCCACCATTTTAGGTTGTGAGTAGAGGGGAAAATCACCTTTTCTTATCCTTTGATTTTGTTGGATTGGAAGGCTTTTAATTTTCCTAAAATTGCCTCATTTATCCCTTGTTTCCAACACTATTTTACATGGTAAAAGAGGTTGATTTTAATTGACTAAATTCAACCTCTTGAGGTTGAAAATCATTGATAGAAGAGGGATTCAAAGAAAGCGATAGAAAACTCAACTAGTTCATCAAAGTAAAAGATAATGGATCCATTTTCCAAGGTGAAAAAGGTAGGATCAATTGCTAAATGTAATCTTTCTTTATTCATGCACTATGTTTGTATGGATTTCATTGAGTCTACGTCACATCTGTTGGATTACTGAGAGTGGGGGTGAATCAGTAATAGAGAAATTTAATCCTTTTTAACCATATAATCCAAGTGTTATATCAATGTAGCATTATCATACAATAAATGCAGAGTAAATAAGCAATGAACAAATAAGAAATCATACACATACACAGTACACTAGTGTTTTACGTGGAAACTCAAAGACGGAGAAAACCACATAATGCTTTTTCTTATATGTCTTGAAGAATTACATTCATTGGAAGCACCAACTTCCTTTATTTTCCAGCTA
>JASDQU010373234.1:169439-181499 GCA_032191745.1 Picea mariana
AGATCCGTCTTCACCTCTAGGTGAACTGTGACTGCTTGAAGTGTCCATATCACTGAGTTCTTCTTGCTACTGCTGTTGTTGTTGTCGCTGCGATTGTGGCTGCTGCTACTGTGATGGTTGCTGCTACTCTTCTTTAATTCCTTCATCAAGAAGTCTATGCCATTCCTCATGATTGTTGTTGTCATGATTTCCTGCTTCCTGCTCATGGAAAAGTACACCTCTACTCGAAAATACTTTGTGAGTAGAAGGATCAAACAATTTGTATGCTTTGAATTTAGAACAATACCTAATCAAAATACATTTAATGGCTTTAACATCTAATTTCTTCCTATTCTCCTTTGGAATATGAGAAAAATCCTTACACCCAAATACTTTCAAATTATGAACTGCAGGTTTGGAACCATACAAGGCTTCGAAATGAGTAACATTATCAAGACACCTTGTCGAATTTCTATTCTTTAAATAAACTGTAGTATTTATGGCTTCAGCCCAAAATGCATTCGAGAGATTCTTACCTTTCATCATACTGCGTGCACACTCTACCAGAGTTATGCTTTTCCTTTCAGCATCTCTGTTCTGTTGTGGATGTGAGGTACTGTAAACTGCTGTACTATTCCATGATCTTTGCAATATTTGATGAAGTCCCCTGATTTATACTCTCCCCCTTGATCTGAATGGAGGATTTTGATGGATTTTCCTGTCTTCTTTTCCACCATGGTTCTGAATTCCTTAAAGTAATCGAAAACATCACTTTTTCTTCTAAGGAAATAAACCCATGTGTATCTCGTGAAATCATTAATAAATAACATAAAGTAAAATGCACCTCCTAAAGACCTAGTCTGCATAGGCCCGCAAACATCAGTATGCACAAGATCTAAAACATATCTCTTTTTCCTATCAGGATTAGAGGGGAATTCACCTATGTGCATCTTTCCTAATGCATATCCATCACAAGAAACATTCTCACTCTTTAACATGGGAAGTCCTTCAACCATATTCTTTTTTTGTAATAACAATAAATCAGGATGATTTATGTGGCCATACCTTTGATGCCAAAGAATATCTGTTGGCATAGTTGCAAAAGTCAATGTGTGATGTGCTTTGCTGGTAACATCAAGTTTGTATAGGCCTCATGCTCTAACTCCCGTTGCAACAGTTTTGAATTGGTCC
Source organism: Picea mariana (assembly GCA_032191745.1). Lineage (NCBI taxonomy): Eukaryota > Viridiplantae > Streptophyta > Pinopsida > Pinales > Pinaceae > Picea > Picea mariana. The sequence goes on from JASDQU010373234.1 coordinate 170,610, forward strand.
AACAGATCCTTCACTATGCAATAATTATTGAAGAATTCAACCTTCAAGTTCTGATATGTGATGGTGCACACAGAGATCAATTTTTTATTTATCCCTGGTACATACACAACATTCTGAATGTGATGAATAGTACCATTCGACAATGTCACAGGAATGTCTCCGTATCCCTTGATCTGATGAGCACGGTCATCTCTAAGATATATGCTGGCACCATTATGTGTTTCTTTAAAATTAGCACACCAGTTCTTATTATAGGTCATATGTATTGATGCTCCAGAATCCACAAACCAGGCATCGATATCATCCATTTCAATAGATAAAGCAACGTTAGATACAAACAACCTAATATCTCGTGAATCAAAATTTGGGGGTTCATCAATATCATCACTAGCAATTAACAATCTGATAGTATTCAATTTAGCTACTGGTGCAAATGTTTCAGCATAATAAATACCTTATGTTTGTGAATACCCCTTTGCAACCAATCTAGCCTTATATTTGTCTATATTACCATCTGATTTAAACTTGGGTCTGTATATCCATTTGCATCCAATGGGATTCTTATGTTTAGGCAATTCAGTCAATTCCCAAGTATTATTTTTCACTATAGATTCATATTCTTCCTCCATTGCATTTCACCATTATCTCTTATTTGAACACAATGCCAAATCTGTATTGTGAGGCTTCAGATTCCCGCCTCTCTTCCTCTTGCAGCAAAATACCTGTCATTTCTTCAAACATAGGAGGTTTCTCCCTTGCTGCGAGACCTGTTATGAACATCTGATAATCTTCTAGCATACCATTCAAGGTAATAGTGACCAGGTCAGTGTTGGAAACAGTTTCCCCTATATTTCCTATCTTGTCTTTCACCTCTTCAATACGACCCAAAAATGAACTAACAGATTCATTTCCATCCATCTTAATGCCTAGCAATTTAGTTTTCAGGAACATAATGCGATTTGTATTTCTAGTTTCATACAAGGCTTTAAGCGCTATCCACGTTTCAATAGAAGTTGTAGCTTCTCTAATATGTGGAATTATGCTATCTTTAACAGACATGCACAACAATACCTTTGCCTTGTTTTCGCGCTTCTCCCAATATTGGATATGTGCTGCTGTCACCCCTGCATCCGCATCATGTTTCACTTCAGTTCCCTTTGCAATGTTCCAGACACCATAGCCCTCCATCAGGGTCTGCATCTTGAATTTCCAGTTAATGAAATTCGAGCCATCTAACTTGTTGGCTTCGTTGAGGTAGGTCTCCGCCAAAGGATTCACCATCTCTACAAATGTCTACTCGTCCAACCAAACAATGGATCCTTGTATCACTAACGACGAATCACGAAGAATATGCAACTTTCGTCAAGTGCTAAGCAGTCCATCACTCTACCTTCAGATCCACCGATCCGTCTGTACTTAAGCTCTTAGCTTAAAGCAAATATGAAAAAATTTAAAAAAAACCTTAACACCACTCCATGCATATAAAAAACTCTCATATAAAACTCTCACATAAAAAAGCTCTCATATAAAAAAATATCCACTATAATAAACTTTAATATCCCCTTTTAAAGTTTATACCTCACAAATATGCACATATCCACTATAATAAACTTTAATATCCTCTTTTAAAGTTTATACCTCACAAATATGCACTTTAATAAACTTTAATAAGAAATTCATAACTCCCTCACTATTTGTACTTCATAAAAATTATCCAGTTTAATAAACTTAAGCTTCATGAGAAAAAAAGAAACCTTCACGATTTGCTTGAACCTCACGGATCTCCAATGAAAAACTCATACGCAGAAAACTCACGGATCTGCTCACGAATTTGGAGAGCGGATCGTGACAATCACTCTCCCAACCCTCTACTCACGCGCACATGGCCTGCATTGGACTCAACAATGATCATGGAGAATGGTTCGATTTGTAGAAATGAGAATAGGCGGCTCCTTCACTCGCCCACGGGAAAAACCTCACGCAAACACCCTTCAGGAAATCGTGGCATCCACCCTTCAAACAAGCTCACGACCTTCTCTTCAATGGCACGCGACTCAACAAACAAAAAAATGGGCTCACACAACGGATCGCGTCCGTTCTCTAGCTCGAACCCATGCGGCCTACGCAAACACACGCGTTTCCGCACCTGACGCTATCTTAGAGTGCGACGAGTCTGCACCTCACAATGCACTTGGAGTGCGGGTATCGTTCAAGATTTCTGCACTGTAATACCCAGTTGGAGTGCAGAAATTTTAGGTTTTCTGCAGTGCATAAAGTTTTAGTAGTATGTCGTCGCACCCTTCTAGAGGAGGGAGGGACCTGTGGATTTCTTGAAATTGATGCACCTCTGCGGTTTCTCATTTCCGTGGCTCTGATACCAACTTAGAATTAGGTAAAACAAACATAGGTGAGACAACCCTCACAATCTATATTATTCAATGAAGACTGATTACATCATTATATAGGAAATGACTCTACTTAGTTGGTTACATCAAACCACAGAAAACTAGAATATACAATAAGTAAAGTATAGTTCAACTACACAACTGACTCTTGTAACTGACTCTTTCTCCATTATTTCCAAATAGAGGCGTCCTCACTCACGCACCTCTTTCCAGATAGTCCTTATACGTTTGCGTTTCATATTCAAGAAGGATTAAATTCCATGGAAAAATATTTGTTTTTTTTAAAGTGTGCATTGATCCCCAATATATAAAAGTGGGTAAATGAATGCCAGCCCTATAAAGTCCAAAAAAATGTCTACTCTTTCGGGAAGGGTGACTGAGAGCAAAGAGTGGACCTCTGGTTCGACCCTTTGAAGATCACAGTAAATGGTGAAACAAAAACCAACACAGATATGCTTTTGATAAATTTGATCTATTGCAAAAAAAAAAAATCTATAAAAACATTGAGCAAGCAACAAAGCAATAAAATAGTAAAATAAAATAAAATAAAATAAAATGTACGACATACCTTGAACTGCAATAAAATAAAACAAAATGAAATTCATATTTTATTGACATAGTAATAGATACCTCGATTCTTATAAAATAGAATTTAATACAGTGTTGAAATTACATGGCGCTGCATTAAATAATCTGGTAAACAAAAACAAAGACATTAACCAAAAAAGATTCCCTGCGTGATCGAACATTGAGTTTTGATTGATCATTGAATCGATCATAAGGGAATCTGCATCTCGACGCGCGGTTGTATGACCATACTTTGAAGAGATCGGGGGGAAATTGTTGTTCCACATTTTCTTGTTCGGTAACAGGCAGCCCTTCGAGCGACATAAGACCGCTGGCAACGCCACTGCAGCTACATGCAAAGCCTGCTCTGCACCACCCCGGACGCCATTGAACTGAAGAGGAATAGATGGGGGAACCGCAGAGCAGATGAAAATCTTGCTCTGTACCACCCCAGACGCCATTAAACTGAAGAGGAATAGATGGGGAACCACAGAGTAGATGGGGGAACCGCAACAATGGCCTTCCCCACCACACTATTATAGTTTCAACCAGAAAATGAAACGTGCGTGGACAGCCATAAATGCGCGACAAGTGAGGAAAGCCAAAAAATGAAAGGCGCGGACAATCAGAAAATGAACAGACAGCTGAAGAAATCCAAACGTGGTAATCCCAAAGGTTAATCATTTAAAGGTGGCAATCATATAGTGATACAGTAATTTATTAATATGATTAGGTAAATGTTAAAAAGTAAAGGATGCATTCAAAAATACAAGGAAGTTATGAAGAGTAAATCACATTCATTGATTTGGGAGGACGACTAAGAATATGCTAGCATCTTCAATTGTTAGCCATCATATTAGAATTTTAGATTAAAAGGTGATTAATTGTGCTCATTGCCAATAGGTGTATGCCGCGTAAAAATACAAGGAAGTTATAAAGAATAAATCACATTCATTGATTTGGGAGGACGACTAAGAATATGCTAGCATCTTCAATTGTTAGCCATCAAATAAGAATTTTAGATTAAAAGGTGATTAATTGTGCCTAGGTATACAACTTTGGACTTAATTAAAGTGTTAACAGAGCTTTTAGCGTTCGTCGAAATAAAACAATGTGGGAAGTTACATTATCTCAAGCATATGTGGAAGATTGCATTTTGTTTATGTATTTTATTTTAATGTTTTTCTCTTATTTCTTCGTTTACCGAGACTTATTGACACTGGCATTGTGACCTATGAACTCTGGCCTGTTACATTGAACGCTCCACGACATTGTAAAAATTAAGGAGAGATAGAGATCGAGATCGATATAAGGCACATTGTCATATTATAATAATACAAAAATTATAATGAGATTCATCAGTAAAATCAACAATTTGAGCAGAACATAGATACTCAGGTGCCCTTATTATTAAGTAATACCACTGCACTCATAAACCCGATGCATGTGTGATGCAAGACACGACCATGAATAGCTAGATAATAGAGTTGATTAGGCGGTCTGAGGTTGATGGGCATGCCGATCCAATGCTGCAAGCATCTGTCTACATCCACGTATAACACTGATACTGGTAGCTGATTAACGCTGATAGGAGATGATAGGCTATACAAACCCACAATAAACAACGAAACCAATGGCGTTACAATTTCCTGGGCTGTCAATTCTTTGCATGGATCCTATTAGCTTTACTCCACAACTGCTTAAATAAGTGGCAAGCATGCTCTGGCGTGTTTCGATGGATAAGTGGCAAGACTTGTGAGATCATTTTATCAGATGGATATACTCTGGCGTGTTTCGATGGAGCAGCTGCATCCTCTGGCCTAAACTGTGGGGCTGGTGGACTCTTCAAAACACATCCAAATAGAACTACAAGTTGGTTCTTAAACTGTGGGAAGGGCACGAATTCAAAAGCAGAACTTTTGGGACTGTGGGCTTCCCTCGTCCTCGCCTCCCTTTGGTCACTGGATCACCTACTAATCCTCGGGGACTCGAGATTAGTCATAGAGTAGATCAACAATAAATGCAAACTCCACACAGTTCATATTGAAGGCTGGATGGATAGAACACAGCTGCTCTCGAGACAATTTATGGATGTGAAGTTCAGCCATATCTCCAGAAGGCATAATAAGGAGGCTGATGCTCTATCCAAAAGAGCCCTCAGCGGTGTGATGGGCCGCCTATCAATTTTCCATTCTGAGAATGGGATCGATAGTCCAATTACCTATTTAAACCTGTTTGAATGAGTGCGCTGTGCTGGATTTTGTTTCAATTGGAGAAGTCTGCTCCTTCCGGGGGATTTTTGCATATAATCTCCTTTTCAGACTATCTAATTCCCAGTTGGATCGGCATCTGCTCGCACATAAGCGCTGGTATTACATCACTGCATAGATGGAGGTCGCCCATAGGCGTTGGGGCTTCCTCACTTCATGGATGGAGGCGGGAGTGCGATCTGATCCGCACACCTCCCGGGTTCTCATTGTCTGTTTACGCTGATGGATTCCTCGAGCTTTCGAATTGTCACTTTCTGGATGTCCCTCCTCTGTTTCATCTGCGACAGCTTGACCCATTCAGCATCGGGATCTCTATCTATGTTGATCGGTCATCGATGGTATTGGTTCGACTGTAGGTTCATATTTTCTCCTGTTCTACATCTCACTAGAGCTTGTTATGTAAATGATTATATTTATATATACATCGAGTAATTTTTTCTTGGAAAAAGCATGCTGGTTAATGATTAATTTAGGTATAGTTACTAATCCATTTATCAGATGTTTTAATAACTAACTGACAGAGAATGAGAATGAAATGTAGGTATAGATACTAATTCATGTTAATAAGTTGTTTTAATTACCAACGGATAGACAATAATATGGGTTAAGATTATACAGTTTGAGTGGGCCTAATGGTTAAAAACATGTGTTTCCTCTTAAGAGGTCACATGTTCAAATCCAGAGGGGGTAAGGTTTGTATACCTTCATAGACTTATAGATTATTAGATTTGTATAATTTGAGTGCCCCAGGATTCTTTTAAAAGTTTTTAGAAAGCTAAATTCATTTATGCATTTAGAAATGCAATTTAAACAACACAAAATAACCATTTTGTCCAGATTTACATTGCACAATTCTAATTAAAAAAATATAAACTTTTAACCAACACCATTTTAATAACATACCACCTCCCAACCTCAACCACGCTTATCTGATAAGATCACACCATACCACACCGTAAACCCAAACATCCCCTGTCGTCCATGTCATATTTTCGGCCTTGGAAGGATTCCAATTGCTAATCTCAGTCCCATTGCCTACAATTTTAATGACTTGGCCCTATTGTCATCACAAATACAACGTCCACTGTGTCACCCCCCACCCATTCGTCCGTTGGCAAATGCATTAATACATGATATAATTCCAACATTTTCTATGGAGAGAACTGAAATAACAAAGAAGAATCTAGGGTGGATTGTAGGTATAAGATGCTAATAGCCTACAAGCCCTACTAGAGTTAGCAACAAACAAGGACTTCAGGGAATGGCTGCCATACACTGAGTTGTTGTGAATCAAAATGGCGGAGGATGAAGAGATTATATAGAGGGCGAGCCACCGAATTGAGACGACTGTAAAGACGTTGAGTCCTTCCAGGTCGCTCCCATCCAACTTATCTTATCCACAACTCCGCATTCACGTGGTGGATTCCAGTGGTGGAAATTTAAAAAGGTGACAAAATAAATCAAATTGCTGACGATTTGTCACAGACCATGGACCACTTGAATAATGCTTCGACACGCATAAAATGTTGTGCCATATCCATAAGCATAAAATGTTTTGCCATATCCATACGCATAATTTAGAGAGATCTAGATGAATGGTTGTAATTACATTACATATGTTCATGCTTGAAATCTTAATTACTTGGAGGCGTCGCACTAGATGTATTTTGCGCTTTGTCTCTTTTCATGTACTGATGCATGCAGAAGCCATGCTCCTATCCTCTTTGCACTTTTCCTGTACTGATGCATGCAGAAGTCATGTTCCTATCCTGCAGCCTAAACAATAGTCCCCCACATATTTACGTTTCACTAAAAATATGGAAAATCAAAACCATATGCATGTTCAAAAAGCCAAGGGCCCTAAAAGAAACTGACTGAATTGCGTACTGAGATTCTAAACATACTGACAAACTCCTCCGAGTAGAGAATTCCTATGTAAAGGGTACTACGAGTAGAGAATGCCTATATAAAGGGTACTATGGTAGTACCATGGGTAGTGGTAGTTGCCCTAATTGAGGGGTGCTAGATGCTTATGTAAGCAATGGCTAAGTGTTTTTTCTTGATGGTTTAATATGTCATTTATTGAAATTGAAGTTAGGTTGGGAGGTACTATCATTTTTTTTAACAATTCAAGTTAAATTTAATTGACATAAACATATACTCAATTAAATTTAGTTTAGATAATAGTTGATATAAATATATACATACATATATGACAATTGAATTTAATTTAGATGATAGTTAAGTGAAAAAGTTTTATTCTCTCCATCTAAAATCAATTTTTGAAAATAACATATTACATTGCTTTATAAAATATGATTTAAAAAAAATCAATTATTCATTACTTAGTTTTTAAAGATTGTAAGATTTAATTATAAATATATATAATTGTTTAAGTTTTTTTTCCTCGGGAAAGAGCACTAGAGTACTTCCCCATATCTGGTGGGAGTACTTCCCCACATCTGGTGGATGGTAAAAGCCGTGAGAATTGACACTAATCCACTTGAGCTAACCCACCTAACTATATCACTGTTTAAGTTTTAAAATATTGAAAATGATTCTACTTAAATTATTAGAAAATATTTACATAGAAACATAGAAAGTTTATAAGTGAAATTACTAATTGATAATCCAAGAAATTAAAGTGATGTTATATACATTTTAAATCTCTCTCTCTCTCTCTCTCTCTCTATATATATATATATATATATATATATATATATATATATTGTAAATAAAAAAGGCAATTCCTATTATAACTTGTCACATACAAAAAAACGCTTGTTAGGTTGTCAATTGTTTCGTCGAATTAGCGGAAACTGGGACATTTGGTAGCCTGTGATGTCCAAGTCAAAAAATGGTGGACCGCCATCTACCCTGCCAAGAGGAAACCAAGGCAGGTGGCGGCATGTAGTCTTTACACCATTGTTCAAAAATGAAACTGGAAGTAAAACTAAACTAGAATTAGAACTGGACATAGGACCAAAATTAAAACTAGCATCTAAACAAAAATATGTACTCCAAAACCAGATTGAGCTCCACTCCATGGAATTACCCGTTAGCATAAGATGTTGCGTCCCTGGGATCTCCTTTGTGAGGCTCGTTTCGAGTCTGTAGGACGAAAGGCCTTGAGCATGTCAGACATTTTTGCCCAGCTGGTGCATTGGAAAATGCCTCATACAACATGTTGATATGTTGGTGCATGAGTATGTCGCGGTGGATTTGATCCGCCATTTGGCTCCGCAGCTTGAAAACTAACTCCAGTTGTTCCGGGTGGAAGAAGGGTAGGGGAGCATGCCATGGTTCCGGGACTATCGATATAGGTGGTGGAGCTAGGACCTTGCCACCCTCCACCATCATTCCACCCACAACCTCGCCTGTAGCATCCTGTGCGCCATCCTCCTTCCCGAGTTCCTCATCCTCCACTATGGCATTGGAGAATTCGTTGTCACCTGGAAGCAAGGAATCCTGAGAGTTAAGGTGGAGGAATTCCTTCGGGAATTCCTCCTCCATGATACAATTGTGAACCTCCTCTGCCTCCTCCATGGTGCTGGTGCAGTGGCGAACCTCTGTGGCTAGTGCAGTGGCTTCCGCTAGAAAATTTCTTGGGGGCTACCAATTCTCTGGCACAGTGAAGAGAAGGGATTCTAGAGAGATCTGTAGAGGTTCCTCTAGGATCACTTCCTGCACATAAGCCATTGGAGGCAACCTACCCTTCACTCTACTGAGTGTAGCCTGAGTGCGCTGAGTGCAGGCTATGGAGAGTGCCCTCTCTAACTGCTGCCTCCTCCTCTGTCGTGCAACGAAGTTGTGCCAGGTAGGGCCACGATGCGGCCTGCCTCTCTCCCTCGACATCGAGGAGGTGATGCATATCACTATCGTGCAAGAGGTCCTGTGGTGGTTGCACCAGAGCACATAGCTGTTGGCTTGGTGCAGGGTGAAGGTGAAATGGTGTGAGCTGCTGCAATGCCGAATAAGAGCATAGAGGAGCGACATGACTGCTCCCACTAATGTCTCCCATCCATTGAATCTCATGGCCGTCGTTCTACTCGCGCGAGGGAGCCGTCCTTCGACTCTTGACAAATAGTAATGGTGAGCTCCCATATTTAATGAAGAGGGGATGGGAGCCAACCTTCCATATTTATGGCTAAGCTCAGGCCATGTGGCCGTTGTATGTTGCGTGATACCCCATTCTGGGTGCCTTTTAAATCAAGATATTAAAGTAAAAATAAAAACTAAAAAATTATGATGGAATATCTTTCATACAACACAACATAAATAAGAAATATCAAAACAAATAAGAAATATATATAAAAATATAAACTATATAAAGAAATATAATCTTTAATTTAGTTTAAATTATTGAAACATTTAAGAGAAATAATTTCTACCTAAAAACTATTTCATTCATATTAGTTATTAATCCCTGTCTAAGGCAGTAGGATTATTATAAACGGTTTTCCGTTTTTCATTACTTATACACATAAATCTAGAAACTTAACCCAAAGTTTTAGTCTCCTATTTTATTGAACACTTTTTCTATACCAAATCTGTACACTGTTTTTCGTTTTTCATTACTCATGCACATAAATCCAGAAACTTAATCCAAAGTTTTAGTTTCCTATTTTATTGAACACTTTTTTAATACCTATCAAATCTGTACAGCAGTTTTTTTAACCAATGGAAAGCTTTGAGGTCTTATTTAACCTCATACCGAGACAACGGACGAGACAAATGGTTTTAAACTTAGGTAACAAACTCCATTACTGCTAACTTGAAAGTTAGCATTAGTTCTAAGCATTAAATGTTTAAAAATGCATATTACATTTCTGGCTGCATATTCCATAACCAATATTTTGTTCACTGGCTCTTGCACTGCCAGCTACACTGCATGTAAACATCTTCGCTGTCATTTCCGAGTCTTTGTTTTCATTTCCGAGGACACTCTATCTGCTTCGCCGTATGTTAATTTGTTGGCCTTCCCTATCTGTATCTAGCCCAATTTCTTTCACTATCACTTGACTTCTGCAAGATAGTTGCCTCCAAGAATTTGAGGATAGTTGAGGTCATAATCCCACGGACTCCCTGCATCAATGCTTAGAATTGTCATCATGTTTAGAATTGTTATCATATTTCCTGCAAGTAATTAATCGAAGTTCTCAATATTCACATGAAGGATAAAAGTTCTCAATATAAACATGAAGGATAAGAGTTCCAGTCATTATTTGCTAGGCTAACAATCACGTTTTCAATCCCTGCGTCAACTCATAGCATTTCATAGCAAAATGCTTCGAAAACCCATTCACAACCTAAAGCAGGGACTTGCTGCCTTTTGCAGCTCCCTTTGTTTAAACATTAAAATACTTAGCAAATAGTTTCAATTATACATCCAAAATGCTTGTGCAAGAATGTACATCGAATATCCAATAATTAGTATCGTTAGCATGCAAACAAGGACATACATGTAAAATATAATTAGTATAGTTGGATTCGAATACATTACTTCTTTTTTCCTTTTTTTTTTATATTTATTTATTAGAAAATCACTTATCAAAAAAAAATTAGGAGTTAATTTCATTTTACTCTTAAGTATATTGTTAAGTAGTTGTTAGTGTTGTTTTTTTAATTAATTTTTTTTTTTTTTTTTT
>JASDQU010373234.1:208672-219573 GCA_032191745.1 Picea mariana
TGTGTCTGTTCAGTATATTATTATTATTTCTGGCCGACTTCTTCTCTTGGAGGCTAATAGCCTAATATAAATTATTTTCTTGAGCCAACAAAGCTTCTAGGGTTATTAGCCAACTCATTAGGGTTTCTCTTGCTTCCCGGAGTCTTCTATTCCCTCCTGCAGCTACCATAATATTAACAGTTCTCTCTTGCAAAACTCGATGTTTAAAAAAAATATTATAATGATAATTTGAGTCATTATTTATCTGTAAAAAAAATGTCGCTCATGCAAAAAGTGGGATACCGTGATAAATTGAAACGATCGCTGATTCAATATAAGTTATTTATGTTCACGTGCAGAACCTGCCATATGAAGGTATGCAAGATTTTTGTTCTTTGTCTTCAAAGATCCATGGTTTATGACCAAAGTGTTTTGTTTCAAAAGTTCCCAACAATATTTGCTACTGTTTGCAACTTATGAAATTCAAATAGATGATTATTGTTATTATTAAAGTGTTAAACAGATCTCTTAGCGTTCGTCCAAATAAAACAATCTGGGAAGTTACATTATCTCAAACATATGTGGACGATTGCATTTTGTTTCTGTATCTTATATTAATGTTTTTCTCTTATTTCTTCGTTTACCGAGACTTATTGATACTGGCATTGTGACTTATGAACTCTGGCCTATTACATTGAACGCTCCACGACATTGTAAAAATAAAGGAGAGATAGAGATCGATATAAGGCGCATTGTCATATTATAATAATACGGAAATTATAACGAGATTCATCAGTAAAATCAACAATTTGAGCAGAGCATAGCTACTCAGGTGACCTTATTATTAAGTAATACCACTGCACTCATAAACCCGGTGCATGTGTGATGCAAGACATGGCCATGGATAGCTAGATAATAGAGTTGATTAGGCGGTCTAAGGTTGATGGGCATGCCGATCCAATGCTGCAAGCATCTGTGTAGCAGGGGTTGCCACATGATTCACTCCAAACAACTGTCACCACGTAATTTTCATTACTATAATCTGAGGGCACCTTCAGAATTTGGTTCGCCCTGGGTATCCAGCAGTTGCACGCTCCCGTGTCATAGTTCACCACCGTGGCTTTGTATTCGTACACAACTCCCTTGTTCAAGGTCTGCAACGCCAAAACATAGTGTCAGTAAAAAAATATGTGTGAGGATTTTATATTCTTAAAAATTATTTTTAATAATGATGAGATGAAACTATGAATATTGTATGATACATACTCATCATAATACTATTTAAAAAAAAAACAGACAAACAGTTACATCCGCCTATAAACAATTACATCCACCTATAACTAGCCCAGCCACTTAACTTGTGGCTCTTAACGTTGATAGGAGATGACAGGCGATAAAAACCCACAGTAAACAAGTAAACAACAAAACCAATGGCGTTACAATTTCCTGGGCTGTCAATTCTTTGCATGGATCCTACTTACCTTACTCCACTGCCAAACAAGTAAACAACAAAACCAATGGCGTTACAATTTCCTGGGCTGTCAATTCTTTGCATGGATCCTACTTACCTTACTCCACTGCCGTTTATAATTGGCAAGCAGGTTGGTTAATGATTAATCTAGGTATAAATACTAATGATTAATGGATAGAGAATGAGATATATGTATACAAACTTATTCATGTTAATCAGGTGCCTTTTATAAAACCACCTCCTAATCTCAACCACGCCTATAATATAAATTCAAACTCCCATTAACCTAAATCACACGTATAATATAAATCCTACTAAATCTTATCCAAACCCAATTTGTAAAATGCATCTGACTGCCCAAAATTCAGTTAAAGCTCATCTGATAAGATCACAACATACCACACCGTAAACCCAAACATCTCCTGTCGTCCATGTCATATTTTCGGCCTTGGAAGGAGTCCAATTGCTAAGCTCAGTCCCGTTGCCTACGATTTTAATGACTTGGCCGTATTGTGCGCGTTGGGTCATCACAAATACAACGTCCACTGTGTCACCCTGCACCCATTCGTCCATTGGCAGATGCATTAATACATGATATAATTCCAACATTTTCTATGGAGAGGACTGAAATAACAAAGAAGAATCTAATAGCTTACCGAAGCCGAGACCGCAAGAAGGCCTACAAGCCCTACGAGAATCAGCAGTAAACGAGGACTGCAGGGAATGGCTGCCATCCCTAATACTCAAACAGCTTCGTTACCTTTAACTTGTAACTAAAGCAAATCATACACTGAGCTGTTGTGAATCAAAATGGCGGAGGATGAAGAGATTATATAGAGGGCGAGCCACCGAATTGAGACGACGGTAAAGACATTGAGTCCTTCCAGGGCGCTCCCATCCAACTTATCTTATCCACAGATCCGCATTCACGTGGTGGATTCCAGTGGCGGAAAATTGGACGATAAGCATTTCCTTTACGTGTCACAGTTCACCATTTGAAAAATGCACGATGAGCAGTGCCATCCATATGTTGTAAAAAACAAACATTTGTAATTTCATACCTACGTTCATAGCGTTATCCCAATTATTATATTCTTAGCATATTCTTTCTATCTTATGGATCTTATATTTCAATGACTGTAGATGTAAAACTACTTGAATTATGAATGGGACGATGAAGAAGCCTGCGATAGAATAAAATGGACGATGTTTAAAACTTCTTTTATTCTCAGGATATTCTTTCTATCTTATGGACCTTATATTTCAATGATTTCAATGAGTGTAGATGTAAAACTGCTTGGATTATGAATGGGACGATGAAGAAGCCTGCGATAGGATAAAATGGACGTTGTCTAAAAACTTATAGGTTTTGATATGACTTTTTATATTTCAATGAGTGTACATGTAAAACTGGTTGGATTATGAATGGGTCGATGAAGAATACTGGATAAAATGGACGTTGTCTAAAAACTTCTATGTTTTAATATGATTTTTTATTTCATTCTATTTTATGTTTTGATATGATTTTTGTTTTCAATATGAGGATAATTTGTTCTTTAAATTATATTTTTGAATGTTTAAATAAATTTAGTGCCCTGAAAAACCATGAAGCATTATCATTACATAGATGTAACTACTCTAATCTATACATCCAACAATCTATAACTAAATTTTAAACAAAATTACACTGATAATATTAAAAAAAAAAAAAATCTAAAACTTTTAAACTAAAGCAATTTAAAAATGTAATCACATATCATACCCATAAAATGTAGTGCCATATCCATACACATAAAATGTTGTGCCATATCCATAAGCATAATTTACAGATATCTAGATGAATGGTTGTAATTACATTACATCTGTTTATGCCTAAAATCTTAATTACTTGGAGGCGCCGCACAAGATGTATTTTGGGCTTTGTCTCTTTTCATGTACTGATGCATGCAGAAGCCATGCTCCTATCCTCTGTGCACTTTGTCTGTTTTCATGTACTGATGCTTGTAGAAGTCATGCTCCCATCCTGCAACCCAAACAATAGTCTCGCACACATTTACGTTTCACTATTTTTTTTTGAAAGAAACTGACTGAATTGCGCATTGAGATTCTAAACATACTCCGAGTAGAGAATGCCTATATAAAGGGTACTATGGGATCCCTGGTTCACGGTAGTTGTCCTACATGACAGGTGCTATGGGTGCTATATGCTTTGTGGTTCACGGTAGTTGCCCTACATGACAGGTGCTATGGGTGCTATATGCTTTGTGAGGTATGAATTGAAATCAAAATATTTTGAGGATGGTTTAATATGTAATTTATATGAATTGAAATCAAATGGAGAGAAATAACAATGGTTCCTTCTAACCTCTTCAAAATATTTTGAGGATGGTTTAATATGTAATTTATATGAATTGAAATTAAATGGGAAAATCACAATGGTTTTTTCTAGCCACCCAATTGATATAGACATATACTTCAATTGAATTTAGTTTAGGTGAGAGTTAAGTGAAGGAGTGTTATTCTCTCTACATAAAATCAATTTCTAAAGATAATACATTAATTCTTAATTATCTTTCATTCTTAATGAATATAAGTGATTGAAAGATGATAAAATCTATGATTCTAAGAATTTAAACATGTTAGATTAATGAGTTATAAAAAATTTAATTTTAATTTTTAAAATTAATTATTCACTACTTAGTTTCTAAAAATTCTATTATTAGATTTAATTATAAATATATAATGGTTTAAGTTATGTTTATATTAAAAACAAAAAAGTTTTAAAATATTGAAAATGATTTTACTTAAATGGAAAATATTTATATAAAAACATAAAAAGTTTTATAAGTTAAAGTGATGTTATATATCTTTCAAATCAAGATATTAAAATAAAAATAAAAATAAAAATATGAAAAATTAAAATTAAAATTAAAATTTTAAAAAATTCAAATTAATTTGTTTTTATTAAAATAAAATTTGAAAAATTAAAATTAAAATCTGAAAAATTAAAATTTTAAAAAATCAAAATTAATTTGTTTTTATTAAAATAATAAATTTTGTAGGAATAAAATGAAATATTATTTTATGGTGGAATATCTTTTATAGAGAACATATAAAAAATACCCAAAAAAAAACATAACTTTTGGCCTAAATTGTTGAAGCATTTAAGAGAAATAGTTTCTGCCAAAGACTATTCATTCATATCAATTATTTAAACAATTAAAATATTTAGAAAATAGTGTAGCAATAATTCATGCAAAATGTTTGTGCAAGAATGTACATTGAATAATTAATATGGTTCACATGTAAAGAAAGACATACATGCAAACTATAAATATTATGCAACAAAATATTTATAGAAAATCACTTATTAAAGAAAAATTTAGGGGTTAAATAGGTAAGTTGTTGTTTTTTTTAACCAAAAAGGATTTGTTAATTTTCAATTTTTTAAAAATGAATGCCTAATTTAATTTTTATAGTATACAGTTATTTTATTTAAAAAATGGTCAAATTATCTAAAACTATATAAATTCTTTAGAATTTTGAATATTTTTTTAAAAAAGGTAGCTAACATTTTGATAGTTGGAATTTTAAGAAATAATAAAATTCACCAAGGTTTTTACACTTTAAGGTAAGTATAGATCCTTCAAATTTTCCCTCACACCCACATGTTAGATCTACTTATGTACCCTTCTAATGTCATTTTCAATTTTTCAACCTTGTGCATCCTTCACAACACAAAACTAGACTTATTTTTTATATTTTTCCATATGTACTTAGAATTCCAAAATCAACAAGCTATTGAAAAAAGACAAATATTTATACAAGGGTATATTATTTTTTGATATTTTTTAATATGTACTTACTAAGAATTGCCAAATCAACAAGCTATTAAGAAAGATAAATGTCACATGTATTTATGTTAAATTATCACACACATTTCCATGTGTAACATATAAGACCTCTATGATTTTATTGGCTCCAATGTTGCAGACTTGTTGATTCATCCTAAGGCATCTTCATTGGCTTAGTTCCCA
Source organism: Picea mariana (assembly GCA_032191745.1). NCBI lineage: Eukaryota > Viridiplantae > Streptophyta > Pinopsida > Pinales > Pinaceae > Picea > Picea mariana. Next base: position 214,160 of record JASDQU010373234.1, read on the forward strand.
TCATACCTTGCATGATTCAAGTTTACAACCTCAAGAGAGATTCCATCATAGCTAGGTAAAGATAGGTATCATCCTCCTTAAGGGCACTTAGGTCTTTTTTCTTAACATTATCATTTTTTATTAATGTAGTGAAGATATTAACCCTTGGAATATCACATGCGTGTTGTAAATAAATTCAATTCTAATATTGAATAGACAACCACCATATCCTACAATTCATTTGAAAAAAATCATAAATAAAACATAATAAACTAGTCAATAGAAATAGACACATAATTTTGAAACCTCTTTATTTAATTAATGGTCAATTTTCTCATACCTCTTTACATTCACAAAACCTTTTCACAAGTCTCTAAAATCCACAACCATCCACATTACATGAACCAAATCAAATGAGAGACAATGTTCCTTTGTTCATTCACCTACTTCTTTCTAAAGTTTGTGTTCCTTGTATTTTGGCCTTACAACTACCCTAATTGTTCAAATTTGAAATACAATGCTTCATATTCCAATGGTTGACAAAAATTCTCTAAGAAAAATAAATATTTCACTACATTACAAGTTGTTTTTTGCTTTTAATCACAAAATAGAACCAATACTAAGCAAATGCAAGAAAATGTGTAGGATAGGCATAATTCTAGGGATACTCTTGCATTAGATTCCCATAGTTGGAAAATGTGAGCATCTTGCTCATAGAATTGTTGAAAATCATCTTTTCATTCTTTTTTTCTTTCACCTCTTCCACACTCTAAACCACTAATCATTTGAAACTCTCCATTTAACATCCTTCCCTTTCCTCTTTGTAATCTACAACTTTGCACTTTTCAATTGTAGGAAACTTAGATCCATTCTCAACTTTTCCATCTTCCTTGCTTGGTTCACCTTCATCATAATTACCATCATCATTTCTACCACTTGCTACAACTCATCCATTTGTGGTAGCTACTATAAATCTTGCACAATGGGGATCACTGCCTCAAATCACTCCCTCTTAATATTTCTTACTTCCTCCCCATTCTTCCTCTTTTGCACCATTACTATTGCCTCAACAAACTCCACTAATGGTTGCTACTCAAGCATCTCCTCATCTTGTTTTTTTGTTACTACAATAACTACTCTATTGTGATCATATTCACGTAGATGCTACTCTACTTCATATCCAATATTTTGCATCAAATCTCATCTTTGCATCTTTTATTTGGTCTAATCCACTTGCTTTTCCTTTGTTGTATATTCAACTTCACCTACAACAAATTCATTACACAAAAATTATTGGAATCAAGCATTCCCATTTTCATCTCTTCTATTGTTACATATATTAACATCATATCTTTGCAACTCCACTATTGCAATACCACTATGTTTTGTAATAACATCTTCTATTTCAACATTATCACTACTAAAAAAATAGCTTTGGTCTACATATACACTCTCTTGGTTAGATTGCTACCCTCCATTGCTTCTTTAGTTTTATGCACAAACTCCTTTACCTCACTCTTTTCCTTATAGTTTTCTATTACAAATCATTCTCCACTTTCTTTTGTCATGCTAGCATGCATTTCACTTGCACTTTCCTCATTAATTTTTCCAACAACATGCAACCCACTGGCACACTCAATATTCTTCACAACCATAGTTAGGAGAATTCATTTTTATTTCTCCTATCGTTGTCTATTCTCATGCTTTTTCTTCATCCACACCTTCTCAATTATCAAGGCCAAATGATAATAAATATTCTCCATAATTATATTCATTTTAATAGACAACTTCAATCCATCGACAAACTACATAATCTTTTCCTCACTATCTTGTACAAAATTATCTGTCATGGCCATGCTACAAAATTCATTAAATATCCTTCTACACATTTATCATTTTTATTCAATTTCTCTAATCTTCTCTTCATTTTCAAAGTACAATAAACATTTACAAACTTACCTCTCGATTTAATGACCATCTTTTCCCAATTTTGGATCTTTTCTCTGCCTCTCCCTTTTCTATCCTTGTTCATCTATTCCCACCAATCATACTCATATTTTCTCAACATTTCTTACAATTTTTTCACTCTATATGGGTATTTAATCTCAATACACTCAAAATATTTATGCATGTTTTTTATCCACTCCATTAGCCTTTCTAGATTTTCACTTCTAGAAAATTCTACCATCTCCATCTCGATTTGGTGCTACTCCACACTCGCTACATATTCTACATCACTCTGATTTTTTTTTATATGCATCTTTTGAAAATTTTCTTCACTGATCCAATTCTATGGCTTTCATCCTCTTCATCATCTACTACAACATTACTACAATTTCTTTTCTTCTAGCCATTATATATTCTTTAATACCATTCTCCATGACCTATACACAATGCTCTTTAATATTGGATCTATATATTCACTTACAATGCCTACCCAATCCTACCACTAGAGGTGTGATTCACTTACTATTTTGGATAACTCTACCCAACAACACACCCTTGTTGGAGTCATCTACACTTCACTATAACAATTGTTGTCTCATAGAATCCCCCATTTTCTCATGGAAACAATTCCACCCAACTCCCCCTTTTTGTAATTATGCCAATCCCTCAAGATTCTAATTGCTTTAGTACCACTTGATGCAAAGAGACAACAAACCCTTGCAATATAACATAGATACAATATAATTTCTACACAATTGTTGTAAACAAATTCACTTCCAATATTAAACAAACAACCACCATAATTTGTAATTCAATTGAAAATCATCATTAATAAACCACTTAATAGATATAACCCCATAATTATACAATCTCTTTATTGAATTAATGGCCAATGCTCTCAAGCCTCTTTACATTCACAGAGCCTATGCATAGGTCTCTAGAGTCCACATCCATCCACACTACATAAACCAAATCAAAGAATAGCCAAAGGCCCTTTGTTCATTCACAAACTTCATATTTATGCTTGTTATCCTTGGCTTTTGGCCTTACAACTATCCTAACTATTCAAATTCCAAATAAAATGCTTCCTTTTCTAGTGGTTTACATTAATTCACCAAGGATAATAAATATTTCACCACATTACAAATTTTATTATTATTATTTTTTTAATTTTTATTGTAATCATAAAATATAAACAAAAATAAGAAAATGTATAGGATAGCCACAATACCAGGGATGCTCCTACATCATTTGTATTTTATAGAGTATATCTAAGTTTTATTTTCAAATATATTTGTATTAAAGATTGAGTCCAAGTCTTGTCTTATAGTAAATTGGAATTGTGCATGTAGGATCTTTTGGGATGTACATCACCGTTGGAGGCTTGTCACAATTCTTCCCTTTAGTCCAGATAACTTCGACACCTACAACAATGAATTCTGGTAATTTACTTCCATAACTTATGGTTGTATTTTGGGCATTAGGGTTTCTAGCTCGTTAAAGAAATTCCATGCATATTCACCTCAACTACTTAGTTTACTTTCCTTATCTATTTTGATGGTAAAAATTAATCTGAAGCCTAATTGGAATACACTAATAATATACAGTGAGAGAATAACATAATCAATGTTTAAATTCATAACTAACCTAATGGCATTCCCTATTTTTTTGATCCTCTCCTTTCTCATCCTAGGGTTTCTTAATTTAGCCCTAAAATTGAGTGGTGACTCCACTCTTCTCTTTCCCATCTTTAATAGTGTGTGTTATTTGAAGGCCTTTCATCCCTACCCCCACCTTATGTGTGGTAGCATGAATCCATTCATTTTCTACATTTTGGTGAGTCCACTAGAAAGTTCCCTTCAAACTTCCCCTCTCTAGAACAAAGGCTCTCTCCACCCTTCTCTTTTATTTATTTTCCCTTGTTCCTTATGTTGACTCAAATTATTGTCAACTATTGATCACGCACAAAGTGTTGTGGTGAAGTAACCCCAGGAAAATCTCCAAAGAATAATGAAACTTTTCTTTCTTAAAATTCTCCATAGGCCATTGTAGGATGTCCTCCTAATGCGCACTTAGGATTCAAGACAACTACTGGTTGATAGTCCATGACTTTGTTTCATGCATGCCAATTACTTCATGTTGATTTTCTGATGATGTTTATGTGTTATGATGGTTGGATAGTGTTACATGCAAGCTATGAGTATCTATTGTTTCAAATGGTTTGATGGTGGTTTATCTAATTTCTTCACTATGATGTATCTCAGTATGGTATGCATTATGGATTAGGCTTCATAAACTTTGTGCCTACATGTTGCAATCTAATTAATGGAGGATGGTTTGCTTCAACTAGTTTGGTTGATGATGTTCTCATTGTTGTTTGATCTAACCACCTTCATGGTACTTACTTGCAAATAAGACAATTGGTACATGGTTATAAGGCATATGATATTTTGCATTGACACACACATAAGCTACTATAACCCATGAAATAAGTCAAACTATTACAAGTGCATAAAAATTAAGTGAATGGTGTGTGATATCTTTCCATAGCATATTGGTGGACTAAATTTTTTCTTAGAAAACTCAGATTTGATCTCATCCCTTAATTGTGATATAATGGATCATATCTAATATGGAGGAATTTCATTGAATTTTTCCCTAGCATCATCCTCCTTTTTGCATTTATAAGCAACCTCCATGCAAGCCAAGTTTGTTGGCATTTTAGTGCCTAAACTTTGTTGAAACTCCACCATTTTAGGTTGTGATGAGAGGGGAAAATCACCTTTTCTTATCCTTTGAGTTTGTTGGATTGGAAGGCTTTTTATTTTCCTAAAATTGCCTCATTTATCCCTTGTTTCCAACACTATTTTACATGGTAAAAGAGGTTGATTTTAATTGACTAAATTCAACCTCTTGAGGTTGAACTTCATTGATAGAAGAGGGATTCAAAGCAAGAGATAGAAAACTCAACTAGTTCATCAAAGTAAAAGATAATGGATCCATTGTTCAAGGTGAAAAAGGTAGGATCAATTGCTAAATGTAATCTTTCTTTATTCATGCACTATGTTTGTATGGATTTCATTGAGTCTACGTCACATCTATTGGATTACTGAGAGGGGGGTGAATCAGTAATAGAGCAATTTAATCATTTTTAACCATATAATCCAAGTGTTATATCAATGTAGCATTATCATCCAATAAATGCAGAGTAAATAAGCAATGAACAAATGAGAAATCATACACATACACAATACACCAGTGTTTTACGTGGAAACCCAAAGCGGGGGAAAACCACAGAATGTTTTTTCTTATATGTCTTGAAGAATTACATTTATTGGAAGCACCAACTTCCTTTATTTTCCAGCTGTAACTAGAAGGAGGCTCTAACCCCCTTATTTCTCAGGCTACAACCTGAAGGAAGCTCCAACTCCCCTATTCTCTGGCTACAACCAGAAGGAGGCTACAACCCCCTATGTTCTTCGGCTACA
>JASDQU010373235.1:5560-18180 GCA_032191745.1 Picea mariana
CATATCGCATCCATAATATATGCAAACATGAAAAACAAGGACGGTCTCCCACTTGCCTTCTGCTCCCGATACTCTGTGACCCTATTGGCCAAACTGTCCGAGAGTATCTTTGCCCAATTAAACGAGCAACCTTATACAACCCAAAACATGAGAGGCACCCACGCAATGAAGAAATGAAATGTGTCCTCCCTCCCGAATAGTCAGCATGTCATCATTGCCACATACTTATACTGTGGCTCCGGCGAAGCGATTGAATAAACGCCCTGGTCATTTGCTCTGAATTTCGCGGAGCGCGAAACCCAATCCTTTATCAAACCGGGCATGGTTTTATCATATTGTGTGCACTCCTTCTCTTTGAAATCCTCCAAGAATTCAGTGCCATACGTGTATTCAGATGTTGTCGGGAGCTTATACATGGTTTGGATATGCTCCGGCCTAAAAGTCCCGACCGTGACCCGCTGGTCATTCATGATAGTTCTGGTGGGTAGGTCTATGTGATCCAACGCCCATTGGATCATATCATAATATGGGAGCAACCGAGGTCTGGTTGCTACCCTGTGCATTCTGGATTGAACGACTATCTTGTATTTGGTGTTTAGGTCGTCCTTTTCATTGTCGTCTGAGTCTGAATAATTCACCAACTCCGATTGCAGAATGTCTGAAACAAACGACCAGCTAGGGACCGAGTCGACACTCCGAGGTGAAGTGTCGGAGACATTATCCGAGCCTTGCCCTGTGACCTCGACATTCACCTTTGCTGCTTTCCGTGGAGTCATAGCTAAAGCTTGCGTTTTTTCCCTTCTGCGATAGAACTGCGTATACATGCAGAAATTAGTTCACTCGGAAATGACGAGCTTTGCGTGCTTATGAAAATTCTTTCATTATAATAAAATGAAACTCTTATATATATTTGAAAATTCGGTACTTTTCAAAATAAGCCTGTCAAATTGTAATTAGAAACAAATTAATTGCATAAAATCCGATCTTATATGCGTGGATTTACCCTACTTATCCATAAATGTCATAAATTTATGGTGATTTGACAGTTAGTCGAAGCATGGAGAGCAAATGGCTACCTCGGGAAACGTGCAGGCCTCGAGGCGCGGGATATATCTTGCTTTATCTTAAATTATCAAATCTTACCACCGTTCATCAATTCTTCGCAGTTCGCTACTTCGTGGATTTTCTTTTAACATTTTGAGTCCCCAACTCCCGAGATCGCGAGGACCGACTTTGGCTTGATTAACAGTAATCGTGATTTGGAGCATCATTAATTTTATAATCAATCTATTCTCCATATCGCAACTCGGAAATTCAAAGACAAGTTTATGGGAGATTAGTATGCTGAGTCGCGAAACCGCGAGATGGCGATAATTAAGACTCAATTAAGGGGAAGAAAATCTTGGGTTAGGCAGTTAATTAATCATGCTATAATTACGTCGCAACTTCGTGAGTCGGTGTTTTAGATGCTGTAACTTTCGAAAAGATAGTGCCGAGTGGCGAAACGCCGAGAACAGATTTTAACCATGGTTAGCCTTTTTGCCTTTAATCCTTGACCAGGGTTAGCTTGAAATAACCTCGTGTTCTCGGCTCTCAGAGCTGTAAAAATAAAAATTCGAACTTGGCGAACGTCGAGGCGCGAAACCCCGACGACGTCTAATCACTGAGTTAAAAGATTTTACCCTGGTTACTGTCTTGAGTGAAAATTTAAAACGACTTCGTTGTTTCGTGACTCGGGACGTGTGAATTCATGGGTTATAGTATCTGACTTGCGAGATCCCGAAGTAAAACAAAGAGAGAGACATTCTTACAAAAGTGGATTTGTTTCGAGAGTGGAAAAGCATCGTTGCTTACGTAATAAGGTTGCGGATTTTTCAAAGTCTCGGGGGAAAAAATCAAAAGACCATCTTTAGATTTCAAGTATCAAAAATTGAAACTTGTGAAGGGTAAAAATAAAACAAGGGCGGCTCCAACATAGGCTCCAACTAGGGATCCCTCCTTCCTGTGAGGCGGGAAGAACAGTAGACCACGTGCCAATATTGGGTAAATGGAGTCAAAAGCTCAAACATGTGGAAAAATTTCAAGGAAAAAGGATCGAGGGGGGGAAAAGACTTCTTTTTTTACCTCGAGAAGTTTTTTCAAAATCAGATACTCCTTCCAAACACAGCTGTAGTCCCTTTCACGATTTTCCCTTTCCCACTACTAACTTTGGGTATGTTTTAAGACAGTCGAAACGACCCTAGGAGACCCAACAGATCTTGTGGCTCTCGGCTTGCATCAAAAGAATGAGAAATGTCGCTTAATAGTTAAGTTACTCCAGAAATGTTGAGAAATGTTACTTAATATTAACAGGATGCAAACTTAAGAAATGCTTTATCCTTAATATTAAGTTTGCATCCCTTTATCCTTTTAAGTATGAACACATTGTTCAACCCCCAAGCTCTTCCCTACTTGATTGAGAACCTCATTATCTCTCTTATATGAGCTTTCCTTTGGTGGAGGATTGAAGTGATGGAGACCCAAATGGAAGGGACTTAGTTTCTTAGTTATGAACCGTGCCAACACAGAAGTTTGTAATTCATTCACTTATGTTGATTACATTTTAATAGAAATACTATTTTCTCGTCCAATTAATATCTTGAAAATATTTGAGTTGTTATTCCATGGGAATATTTCTTATGAATATTGATGGATTATGCTATTGAATGTGCTAACATTATATATTATCACCATATGCTTGCATTTCTTGGTTGTTGAGGACAAGTTGCAGGTGTATTGATTTGATTCAAGTGCTCAATGGTGGACTTCGTCGAACACCTGGATGAGGTAGGCTCTTTATCTTGTCTCGTTATCATATTTTATTATATAGAATATCTGAGATTAGAGTTGATTTCTGCAGTCATTTACGTCTGTTGTGGTTCACCCCTAGCCATAGAGAGATTTTCCTCATAACACAAGAAAAAGAAAGAAAAGAAAAGTAGTTTGTAATCAGTCTTCCCTGAACCCACACATGTATGCTAAAAAGAAACAGAAACTCAAACAAAACATCAAAAGACACCCCGCCCCCCCTGTTTTTTTTTTTTTAGGAGAAGTATTGTTTTAGGGCTTGGTATTTCACCGGGAGGGTGTCGGATTCACCCCTCAAATTTTGCAACCGGTATGTGCCTACTCCGATATTTTTGGCCACCTGAAAAGGCCTAAGGCATAGATTTTGGAACTTGGAGTGTTTTCCTTTGGACTCATTTGCTTTATCCCACTTCAAGACTAGGTCCCCTACTTCAAACATTTTCTCTCTGGCCTTATGTTTGTCAAACCATATTTTAACCACTTGTTGATGAGTGATGAACTTAACTTTATCCTTTTCTCTTTATTCATCAAACATGAGAAGGGTATCAATGCATTGTTGTAGAGTGGATGAGGGCTGACCTATTTATGCTTGGGAAAGATGTAAATATGGAAGGTACAATCCCTTTGGGAGAATAGCTTCTTTCCCATATACTAGAAATTACAGAGAGTTTCCTATGGCTTCTTTAGGTGTCACTCTATCGGCCCACGGGGAATTATTAAGTAAATTATGACAATTTCTCTGATTTTCAACAACTGTCTTTTTTTAAATTCGCACTTGGTTTTTATTAGTTGACTCTGGATTTTGGTGCTCATAAAGGATATTGGTGCTTCATTTTTTTCGTCATACTTTTGAGTAAGTACTGCATCCAAGTATTGGTCAGAAGCAAAGGCATAAAGGAAAAAATATTTGTTGAAATCAGGGCTTCGTAACACTGGTTCTTGGTAGATGGAAGTTTTGATGTTATTGAAATCTCCTCTCCTTTCTTCATCCCATTTAAACTCTGCATCTTTGTGAATCTCTTTTTGTAAAGGTTTAACAATTTTAGTGAAGTCAGGAGTTAATTTTCTCGCAAAGTTGATTTTGCTGAAAATAGATTGCATGGTATTTTTATTGTGGGGCAAAGGGAGTTGAGCTATCGCTTTTATCCACTCAGGGTCGATGTTGATTCCCTCCTAAGATATGATATGAGCTAATAATTTTCCTTTATCTACACCAAATATGGTCTTCTTAGGGTTCAAATATATTCCATACTTCCTACACCTTTCAAAGATCTGAGTCAAATGTTGAATATGGCCGTCCTTGTTTTTTGATTATATTGTTACATCATCTAAATAGACTACCATAGATTTGTTAATCAATCCTCAAAAAGCTACATCCATTTCCCTATGAAAAGTTTCCCCTACATTGATCAACCCAAAAGGCATGTATTTATAACCAAAGGTCCCCCACTTGGTTTGGAAGGTAGTTTTTAATCTATCATATTTTGAAACTAGGACCTGGTTGTATCCCGAAAAACCGTCCAGGAGAGAAAAAACTTTAGAGCCAGATACTGTCTGTAAGAGTTGTTCCATGGGTGGTACTAGGTAGTTATATTTTTCTGATGCTCTGTTAAGGTTTCTAAAATATACAGACAAGCGAATTTTCCCAAACTTCTTTCTAACATGCACTAGATTGGCTACCCATACAGAATGTCTTACTTGAAAGATAATCTTAGAATCTAATAACTTCTTCAACTGTTGATACATTAGGGGTTCAAGAGATGGGTTGTACTTCCTAAGCTTCTGATGGAAGGGTTTTATTCCAGATTTTAATGAGATTGTATGTTGGATAATGCGAATATCATACGTTTTCAATTCTTGGTAGGATCAAGAAAAGACATCCTGATATTCTTTAAATATTTTAAGATAAGACTTATTGTCTTCTTTAGATGTTGCCTTACCTAGGTTGACATTCTTGGGATTCTCAGAGGTGCCTAGGCTTATAGTTTCGTATATAGGGAATGAGTTCCCTATTTTTTCATTTTTCATCCCTCTAAATATTTCCCTTAGGTCGAAAAGGTTCTCTAGATTGGCCACTCCTTTTGGTATTATGTGAAACTTTGATTTGTCATCGGAGTGATATGTTCCCTTATTATATTCATGGAGATTTGATTATGTGAGTAGTTCTTGGAATATTTCATCATCACTGGCCAAATCCTTAAAATTCTCCTAGTTAGTCAGGAAATATACAATCTATTCATCCCCTTCAAAGAATTTCCAGTTAGAAATGTTGTTAGGTACCGATGGTTTCTAGAGCAATTCTACTGCAAAACTTGAGGCTTCATAGTCTTCTAAAGGAGAAAATCTTGAGGTTGTGGTGGCTAAAGAATCAATAAGAGTAAGTTTTGTTCTGGAAACAATGGTAATGTTGAAATCCTCAAAATTGTTTATTAGCCTGTGTACCTCTTGCCGGTAGTTTCTCAACTGAGGTGAATTGAAATGAATGGTATTATTTACTTTTCTAACGATAATTTCAGAGTCTCCAAAAAATTTCAATTCTTTGACGTTTAATTATATGGCCTTCTTTAGTCCTTGGACTAGAGCTTCATATTCAACAATGTTGTTAGTGCATTAAAACTCTAATCTACAGGATAAGAATTTTTGTTTCCCTTTTGAGTCAATGAGGATACATCTTGCTCCTGACCCCTCTTGCGATTTAGAACCATCAAAGTACAACGTCCAAATTTGTGGGGGAAAATTACTAACTTCTTCATGACTAGCTATTTTCTCACTTTCATCTTCATTGTCTACTACTCCCGATGGAGAATCCTGACAGAAGATTCTTTTGCAACTGTCAGTAGGTTTACTTGAATGGTCATTTTGTAGTTTTGAGTGAGAGGTACATCAGACAAGAGAGGGGTGAAATTTTCGAAATCATAATTGCAGGAGTAGTTTCCTAACACATGGAAATCTACCGACGAGGTTTCATTTGGAGTCTCTAAATTAGTGGCAGTATTTTTGAGATATATTTCTCTGTCAATCCTAATCATGTGTGTATTTCCCTTTAATGGAAACCATAGGTGAGCCCAGTCAGTACTAAAGTATCCATTTAATTTCTCAGACCAATCTCGGCTAAGTAACAGTCCATAGGCCTCTAGGAGTATACTATAATTATGCCAATTACTTGAACAAATTTTGGGTGTGTAGCCATTATGATCATGACATATTTAAGTTCCCCAATAACCTTCACCTGAGTCCTATCTAGTTGTATAACGTTTTTATCACTTTTGAGCGGGGTTGCATTCAATTTCTTACAGATTGACAATGGCATGACATTGGAAGATGCCTCTAAATCGACTAGGAAATTATGTAGGTTTTTGTTAAAGACTTCAAGCGTTAAGACAAAAGGAGGAACAAAAGGATTTCCTCTTTTTTTCTAAAGAGAAATCATTCACTCTTGGTTTATTTGTCAAATATGTGGGAGATGGGACATGACCTATCTCAGTGCTTGTTATAGGGGCTTCTATTGATTTTAAGGCCTACAACAGAAAATCCTTTTGTTGAGGGATCCTACACATGCCCATGAGAGACACATTATCCTTCATCTTCTTCAAGTCTTCTACCACGTTATAGTCTAGATTAGGATCTTCATATGTGTGTATGTTGGTGGGATTTTTTTGAGAAGAAAATAGAGGTTTTGGGAGATCGGTTGCTTGATTCCCTATAGATACTTGAGTAGTCGTGGGATTACTTTGGACAAGTTGAATTTACCTCGCATATGTACATCTAGAACTTCAATGGGAGGTTCCTTCACTGCAGCGGCATCGTTGAAAGGTATCAGGTGGTTGGGATCCCATAACAATATGGTTATCTCTTCCGATGGCTCTTGACTTTTCTGATTGATGGTGTTTATTGCCGAGCGACTGGGTTGTTCAGTTAGGGAGAATTCATTTAGGAATTGGTTAGTGTTATAACCCTAATTTGCACCAGACATGCTTACCTGGCATCAGGCCATCTCAGATTCCTTCTTTGCCAAAACACTATTGAACAACTCTTCTTAAAAACCTCTTTTATAAAGGCCCACACACCCTGCTAAATTATGGCACACGTGTACACGCTATCTCACCCAAGACAGACCGCATGTACCTACAAAAGCATGAAAAAAGGAAAGTTGATGATGGAACACACAGCTTTGGGTGAGTTAACTAAACCTTTCGACCATGCATGGCCGAGGGTTCGACCAAATACCTAGCTTCTTCTAGCCTATAAAAGAAAGGTTAGGGGTCCCATTTGGAGGGGGAGAATCATAGTAAAGAAACTATACTCGATTGCGCATTCCCTTTGTCCCAACCCTTTAGCCATCCTTGTGCAAAGAGAAATATAGAGCAAAGAAGTTGGAGGAAAGTTGAAGAGGAGCCCAGGACCAGGTTCATGGAGCAGTGGTCGACTTCATCATTGTAAGTTGATTTGTTGAAGTTAATAATAAAGAAGTACTTTTCACGTCCCACTATATGAGGTTTTCATGGTTTATTGCATACATATTGATCGAATCTCTAACCCATTAATCTGTAGATCAAATGCATGTGGAGTTCTTTGTTTATATTGTGTGAATGTAGGTCAGCCTTGGGAGGAGAGTTGCAGTCAAAGAGTGATCAAGCATGAAGAAGGATCGATATCAAATGCTCGAAATAAGGTATGCTCACTTGATCTTCTTAACTACGTATTTGCTTAAGAATAATGGGGATTAGGTCCGGGACGACGGTAGAAAGTAGGAATCTTTAGGTATTTTTTGCATGCATAATAAAACCCTAAGTTCTAGTCTGTAGAGGCATTTCCCACTCACAACAGAATTGGTGACCGTACTAGGGAGATCTCTAGGGTTTCTGGGAATATTTTTTGGGAATTTTTAAGAACTGGTTTCATTTCCTGTTTTTAAAGTTTCTGCAAAAGTCTGAGCTAATATAGATTTTGGTCTTCCATACTAGTTATCTCTGTTTCTTTGCTTGACTGTATTTTTTTTCCAAGACCCATAGAGGTACACATGGCCTATATAAGGTCTGCACGCATGTACCTGCGCCCTACATTCTCACAGCCCACGTGTACACGCTAGTTGAGGAAGTGTCAGTCGCATGTATGATTCCAAAAAAAATCTTTTAAAAGAGGCAGTCATCCTCTTCCCTGTCAGAATTAGTCCTTCTCAGGGGTTTTTTGGAACTCTTTCTAGTCTTTGTCATTTGCAGTCTATAGCTTAGGCTTCACCTCAGATTGGTTTGTTCTATGAAGATTTCCTTGAATTGTTTTCTTTTTTCTGTTAAAGTAAGTGTCTGAGTCTTCAAGAGATCCTAGTTCTCAGTATCAGTGGTCTCTGCCTGGGCTGGATTGCTTGTCCTTTCATTTGTCTCGGAGTTTCAGAGATACACGTGTCCTGTATAAGATCAGCACACGTGTACACGCGCTCTGACTTTACACAACTCGCATGCACACACTTGTTGTTGAACTGTCAACAGTGTGCTTGTGGAGAAATTTTTTTGTTGAAGGTGAGGTAGTCATCCTTTCGTTTGAAAAGAGTTATACCTCTCAGGTTTTTGGGTCTCTGTCATAGCAATCAGTAACTTAGGTTTGATCACAACAATAGCTTTCTTTTTCATTTAGAAGTTTCCCTCAAAATTTTCTTTTATAGGGTTTTTAGACAAGTGTGAGAGTCCAATTTTAATTTGCTTGTGTGTGATTTTTAGAGTGACTCTTTGCAATCTACGCTTAGACCAAAAAAATTTCTTGGTTTTGACTTGTTGATATTTTTCCTTTTTGCTTTGTGAGCATTCAAATAAAAAAAAAAAATCTTGTATTTCTTTGTTTGGTTAAAAAGTGTTGTTTTGCATTAGTAACCAGGGAAAAGTCTTTGCTTTCATAAGTTCTTGACGGTTTACTTAGATCGTAAGTAGCTTGTAGTTGAGTGAAATCCTACTTTGAGTTTGTTGTTCAAAGATCTTAGAAAAAAATTTAAGTTTGAAAAGTTGTTTAAGATTTGAGTTAAGTGAAGGTTTTTTGTTTCCAGCTTTCTGTTTATTTTGCTTTCATCTTTCAAACATCACTAGTTTCACTTTCATAACCTTTGACTTAAGAAAAGCCATAAAAATTAATGCTAAATATAAAATTTATTAGACTTTTTATGTTTGTAGGGTCAACCAACTAGTTTAGGGTTAGGGCCTTGAATTAGGTTGGAGAGGAAACTCTTCAAGGCCATTAAAATTAAACATTGGAGTCTGAGTTAGGGAGTGTCAAAGTCCAGTATTGTGAAAGTTATCCGGGACCCCCCTCTAACAAAAGGGATAAACACGAGTTCGCATGCGGAAAGGTAGCGGAGATAACCGCTCCAAAGCTAGACCAATCGTAGTGGAGAACACATATAGAGGGCTTGTCTTGGGATTCCGTCGATTGCATTTTCCATGGAGCTTAGTGGGTCTTGAATCCATTTGAGGTCCTTAGTTGTATTTCGGACCACTTTATTTTGATACCCTTGACAGGTTTCGGGCTCGATCCCCTACTCATTGTGGTCTACCCAACGTTCGACTATACCCACCTAGTGACTGTTCGCGTGTTGGCAACCTAGTTGCCTATCTTTTTAGAGACATACACAGGTGACTGCGGGGGTATATTGTGGTACCTAGGACAGATATCGGTCCACGCTTTGTAGAGTATACCCGGAGGGTGCTTCCGTGTTCAAGTTGCACTTGCACCAGTAAGTTTCTCTAGTGTTGGTTGTTGTAACTGTTCTTCCAATTAGTTTAGTGTTTGCTTGTTTTATCTTGTAGGGATTTTTTTTTAGTGTGCATTATTTTTTGAACGAATAGAAATCCCTAGGGTGTCTTTGATCTTCTCACACAGTGGAGAATCATGATCTATGTCGGTCATGAAGGCTTCTGGGCCTATCACCAGTTACACTAGAGCCACCTCCGCCACCACTAAGGTGAAAGCTAGAGCAACAAGGGTCTTTTGAAGTGACCGGGTCACAAGGAATTGTGCCTGACCAACATCCGGAGGAAACAACCATTTTAGACCGTGGAGCGAAAGCTATTGGTCCATATGAAACCCCAACCACTGATCGTTTGGCACCCATCATCGTACTAATTCACCCTTACGAGTGCCAGACAGTGTCGCACGCAGCAATGGAAACAAATGTTGTTACTCCTTCTGGGAACTCTTCAATTCCCACTACGGTTGTCACCACAGGAGAGTTTCCACCTCCTAACCCACCGTCACCGGTCTGAGCCACCATGGTCTTGACCGCCTCTACCTTGCACAATGCTTTGATCCTGTCTATGGCGGCGGCCACAACCCCTTTGACACCAAGTGCGATAGGCCCTCCATTCTCATACGAGATGCCTAGCTCAGGTACAAGTCTTGTACTTTCCTACTCCACTTCACAGACTTTAGGTCTGGGGGCAGGGAGCTCTAACGCTCCTCTGCAAGGCCACATAGGGGGCACTTCATCTCCTTTTAACACTTTCCCTTACGAGGGAGGTCATATACCTCCTTCGTCCCCTTCGCTCGGTGGCACGCACCAGCCATCCGTCGGGCCACCTGCACACCATAGTTTATTTGGAGCAGGGAATCAAGGACCACCTTCACATAATATGTCGGTAGGTTCAACACCATTTTCCTTGTTCAGTGCATTTGGTAACAACGATTTCTCATTAGCTGCTTTCCCAACTGGGGGCAATCCCGGTTTCAGATAACCTATTCCTATGCAAGGTAATATTGTTGCATAGGGGGCAAACCCAGGAACTTCTTTCGCATCAGGGCCTTGGAATTCTTGGCAAGGATCCATTCCCTCGTCAGGAATGCTGATCTGGGGCAATTATTTTCACAACCAATGGAACCCCAGACAAGGTACTATGCCTATCCCCATGGGATCGGCATGGGGCAACCCTTCCCAAAGTCCTCCGAATGTAATGCATGCCCAACCATCTATGTCATATTTTGCGAATCAGCTGATGATGTCTCCTCACACGTAGAATCCGTACACTGGTCATGGCCATGTTTTTTACTATAACCCAGGCCAGCAGCCGAACGTTTCTTGGCAACCTGGTGCCAGTCAAACTCCGGGTCCCTTTTTCTCAGGTTATCACCAACAACCCAAACTACCTTTCCTGGCAACCTTGCATTTTCTAGACTTCACAAGGTTGTTGAATGACCCTATCTGTCACGATCTACGTTGGCCCCCTATGCCGACGAAGTTGCCTTCGGACAAACCAAAGTTCAAGGCCAAGCCTAACGAAGATCCAGGAGATTATGTGACCACCTTCCATCTTTGTTGCTCATCTAATTCATTGAAAGACGACTCCGTACAGTTGTGATTGTTTCAACGTACTCTCATTGGGAGTGTCTCGAAATGGTACATTGAGATCGACTGCTCAAGATACTCTTCCTTCGGTGAGTTGGCAATGGCTTTCCTAAACCATTTCCAATTACCTGTGAGATATGACGCTGGCACAGAATTGTTGGCCAATTTCGCATAGACAAAAGTGGACCATATCTCTTATCACATCTGAGAATGGAGATGCCAGAAGAGTTTAATTAAGGTACCAGTCCCACCAGCATTCCTGCTCGAGTGGTTCCTTAATTCTTTGGTCCCACAGTTATCCAAAGATGGCATGACGTCGGGAGTGTTTTCCGAAGGACGCCATCATGAGAGCTCAACAACTTGAGCTAATCTATTCTCAGTCTGGTTTATTATACGATATCTTGTCAGATGCGCCACACTCAATACTTGATAAAACTAGACAGAGAGTTGGACCACATGTTGATGGTATTGTTGGTTCAACACAAACAAAGCCCGTTAATCAACTGACGAAGCAATTGCAGCAATTGTCTATACAACACACAGCGACCAACCAAACTACTATTTTGGCTGCTCCCCCTACTAAAATGTTGGATGTACACATAGTGCAATCGACAAATCCAAAGGCCACCCAACATCTTGAAGGAAAGAAAAAACAACGAAAGAAGGGTAAGGGGGATAAGAAACCCACTAATAATGTTGGCGGGGGAAACACTGAAAAATGGAAGGTGAGGTATCCGTGCAACCTGTGCACGAAATACCACCTGACCCACCAATGTCCTTGGCTTGCAGAGGCCCAAAAGTTTGTGACACAGCTACAGCCTACTGTGTTAACCAATCCATTTCAGCATGGGAAAAACCTAACCCAAGCCTCTACAAGCATGGAAGGGGGCAATCAAGGACCCTCTCCATCTTCGAACAATCCCACATCCGCAAATGTGTATATGATGAAGGGTGATGCTTTTATATCGACTAGAGCGCATGAATACAGTAAACCAAGCACTTATGAGAAGGGAAAAGAAGTCGAACTCCCATCTCTTCCTCTACAAATTGAGAAGACTTTGGGTGAAACAATGACATGCATCCCAAAAGGTGCGTTCAAAAAATATTCTCACAACCCAAATGCAAGGGCCACCCAGAACTATTCTGTGGTGGAGGATTTGTCTCAAACCCCTTGTGCGATGTCTTCTTTGGAGGTCCTCCAAAGATGCCCTTCCCAAAGGAAAGCCTTGTTAACCACTTTAGGATCTACTTGTAATCCGAGTACAATCATGCTGGATACAACCGACTTAAAACCTCGTCTTCCTTACCACGTAGTGTTTCAGATAGTAGTAGCTCACCCCACAAAAACTTTTACTCAGAATATATTATGCACGGTGGTTGATGAGGGTGCCTCGACATGCGTTATTTCATTGGCATGTTGGAAGGCCATTGGCCAACCCGTTTTGTCTCC
>JASDQU010373235.1:25444-49425 GCA_032191745.1 Picea mariana
CTTCATTCCTAAATAATTTTCTAACCCCATGAATTACCTTGGTTCAATTAAATTATCTGGGATCAACCAATTTAGAACGAATTTTATATTTCTTAGGTCAATACAAAATTCACATCCTCTAACTACAAAATCCATACACAAGAATAATTGTTTTCCAAGCTCATATCTCTTCATGTTGGCTTGCAATTAATTGTGTTGAAGGGTTAAAAATATTATCTCCAAATGTTTCAAATGATATTCCCAAATCTTGCTAAAAGCCAAAATATCATCCAAGGAGGCTACAATAAAGGTGTTCGAGAAATGGTTTTAAGATATCATCCATCAATCTTAGAAGTGTTGTCATAGTATTGTGTAATATAAATTGCATAATGACTCACTCATGTAATCCATGTGTTTTTTTGAAAGTAATNATATAAATTTTTACTATAATTTTGTTCAATCTAAAAGATCTACACATTTTCTCTAACATCCATCTTTCAATAGAAATGTCGGCTACACCTATGGACCTGCACACCTGCTACACTTGTGGACCTGCACACTTGCTACACTTGTCATCAATGAATTACTTCCTATCTTGTCGAATGCCAAGGTCACCATCCCACTCAGGACAAATCGCTATCCTAAGTTTTTTTTTTAAAGAACTTCTTGCATCTTGTTGAGAAAGTAGAGACATTGTAATATGGCATTACCATATTACAATGTAATATGGCATTACCATATTACAATGTAATATGGCATTACCATATTACAATGTAATATGGTAATACCATATTACAATGTAATATGGTAATGCTTGGGAGATGGAAGTTTTGATGTTATTGAAATATCCTCTCCTTTCTTCATCCCATTTAAACTCTGCATCTTTACGAATCACTTTTTCTAAAGGTTTAACAATTTTAGCGAAGTCAAGAGTAAATTTTCTCGCAAAGTTGATTTTCCTGAAAATAGATTGCATGGTATTTTTATTGTGAGGCAAAGGGAGTTGAGATATCGCTTTTATCCACTCAGGGTCGATGTTGATTCCTTCCTAAGATATGATATGAGCTAATAATTTTCCTTCCTCTACACCAAAGATAGTCTTCTTAGGGTTCAAATATATTCCATATTTCCTACACCTTTCAAAGATCTGAGTCAAATGTTGAATATGGTCATCCTTGTTTTTTGAGTATATTGTTACATCATCTAAATAGACTACCATAGATTTGTTAATCAATCCTCAAAAAGCTACATCCATTTCCCTATGAAAATTTTCCCCTGCATTGATCAACCCAAAAGGCATGCATTTATAACCAAAGGTCCCCCACTTGGTTTGGAAGGTAGTTTTTAATCAATCATATTTTGAAACCAGGACTTGGTTATATCCTGAAAAACCGTCCAGGAGAGAAAAAACTTTAGAGCCATATATTGTTTGTAAGAGTTGTTCCATGGGTGGTACTAGGTAGTTATCTTTTTCTGATGCTCTGTTAAGGTTTTTAATATATACACACAAACAAATTTCCCCAGACTTCTTTCTAACATGCACCAGATTGGATACCCATATAGAATGTCTTACCTGAAAGATAATCTTAACATCTAATAACTTCTTCAACTATTGATACATTAGGGGTTCAAGAGATGGGTTGTACTTCCTAAGATTATGTTGGAAGGGTTTTATTCCAGATTTTAATGAGATCGTATGTTGGATAAAGTGAGTATCATACGTTTTCAATTCTTCGTAGGACCAAGAAAAGACATCCTCATATTCTTTAAATAGTTTAAGATAATCCTTGTTGTCTTCTTTAGATACTGCCTTACCTAGAATGACATTCTTGGGATTCTCAGAGGTGTCTAGGTTTATAGTTTCGTATATAGGGAATGAGCTCCCTGTTTTTGCATTTTTCATCCCTCTAAATATTTCTCTTAGGTCGAAAAGGTTATCCAAATTGGCCACTCCTTTTGGTATTATGTGAAACTTTGATTTGTCATCGGAGTGATCTGTTCCCTTATTCTATTCATGGAGATTCGATTTTGTGAGTAGTTCTTGGAATATTTCATCATCACTGGCCAAATCCTTAAAATTCTCCTAGTTAGTCAGGAAATATACAATCTATTCATCCCCTTCAAAGAATTTCCAATTAGAAATGTTGTTTGGCATCGATGGTTTGTAGAGCAGTTATACTGCAAACCTTGAGGCTTCATAGTCTTCTAAAAGAGAAAATATTGAGGTTGTGGTGGCTAAAGAATCAACAAGAGTATTTTTTGTTCTGGAAACAATGGTAATGTTGAAAGCCTTATAATTGTTTATTAGCCTATGTACCTCTTGCTAGTAATTTCTCAAGAGAGGTGAATTGCAATGAATGGTATTCTTTACTTTTCTAACAATAATTTCAGAGTCTCCAAAAAATTTCAATTCTTTGACGTTTAATTATATGGCCCTCTTTAGTCCTTGGACTAGAGCTTCATAACAACATGTTGTTAGTGTATTAAAACTCTAATCTGCAGGATAAGAAGTTTTTTTTCCCTTTTGAGTCAATGAGGATACATCTTGCTCCTGACCCCTCTTGCAATTTAGAACCATCAAAGTACAATGTCCAAATTTGTGGGGGGGAATTATTAACTTCTTCATGACTAGCTATTTTCTCACTTTCATCTTCCTTGTCTACTACTCCCGATGGAGAATCTTGATAGAAGATTCTTCTGCGACTACTAGTAGGTTTACTTGAAAGGTCATTTTGTAGTTTTGAGTGAGAGGTATGTCATACAAGAGAGGGGCGAAATTGTCGAAATCAGAATCGCAGGAGTAGTTTCCTAACACATGGAAATCTACCGACGAGGTTTCGTTTGGAGTATCTAAATTAGTGGCAGTATGTTTGAGATATATTTCTCTGTTAATCCTAATCATGTGTGTAATTCCCTTTAATGGAAACTATAGGTGAGCCCAATAAGTACTAAAGTATCCATTTAATTTGTCGGACCAATCTTGGCTAAGTAACAGTCCATAGGCCTCTGGGATGTCTACTATGATTATGCCAATTACTTGAACAAATTTTGGGTGTGTAGCCATTATGATCATGACATCTTTAAGTTCCCCAATAACCTTCACCTGAGTCATATCTAGTTGTATAATGTTTTTATCACTTTTGAGCGGAGTTGAGTTCAATTTCTTGCAAATTGACAATGGCATGATATTGGAAGATGCCCCTGAATCGACTAGGAAATTATGTAGTTTTTTGTTAAAGACTTCAAGCGTTAAGAGGAAAGGAGGAAGCGTTAACAATATGGTTGTCTCTTCCGGTGGCTCTTGACTCTCCGGATTGATGGCGTTTATTTCTGAGTGACTGGGTTGTTCGGTTAGGGAGAATTCATCTAGGAATTGGTTAGCCATTAAATTCATATCTTGCAACCATTGGGGGAAGTCCCTTTCTAAATGATTCTCTTAGTGGTATGTGCAGAAAGAGTCAAATGCTACAGTCCCTAAGTCGAAGTTTAGGTTAGCCGGGGGAGGTTATATAGCTTTGAAAGGTGGATTTATTTAAAAAAATGGTTTATAAGGTCTTTGATTTTGGTTTCCCTCCCCAACACTCCCTTTCATATCTACGATCTCGTTGGAGAGATTTTTTATCATCCGCTGCAAATTTTCGAGATCTCCTTCTTATTTAATCAGGTATCAGATTAAGGGGTTGTTTGATCTCAGTAAGGGAAAAATCTATAAGGTCTTATACCATGTGAACAAAAACCTAGTCAAGGGTGTCAACAATTGGTCTGCTTACTTTTTTTTTATCAGGAAGTAAGCTATAAAAATCTATAAGAATCAAAATAGCTTACGCTCCAATTTGTCGGGCATAAGCTATTTTGATTCTTATGAAATTATTCAAATCCTCATGGGGAAGAGTGTAAGGTATATCAAGGTACATGTGTTCTTCTTCCTCGTGTTGATGTGATTTACTTGTATAGGGAGTACTCTCTCTATGTGGGTTGTCTTGAGAATGACTAGCCATGCATGTGGGTTGTTTTGAATCTATAGGCTATGTAGAATATATTATTAGAAATATTGTTAGCCATTCATTTGTTAGGCCCTCCTTCTAGCGCCAATTATGTTGAGGGGTCCGAGATCCCTTAAACTCAACAACAGGAACCAAACCCTCCTAATAGGCCCAATTAGACTCGTAAGCATTTGATGAGTGGTAAGGTTTTCCATATTCATGATCTGGCTAGGTTTATCGATGGGCTTTAATGGTGATTGATGGGTATGTCTTTTATGTTAAGCCTTGTCCTCAAGTTAGGCAGTTCTCTTTTTGTTTTGTTTTTTCTAATACTATGACAAAATAAATATAAAACTCTAAACTAGATGACAGGGAGAATATAACTATGTGTTTGGGGGGAAGGTTGGGTTTAGGATAATCTTTATACCCTAGATTGCAGACTAAGAATATCTAAATAACTTCAAACTAGCATTAATACCATTTAATTAGTAGATATTCAATATTGTATGATATAATAGTTGTAGAAACGAGACATACATGTGAGAAGAATCTAGTGCAAGAAAAGTAATTTCCAATACTCTATTATCAATCACAGGTTAAAACAATCAATTTCTAGTCACCAATTAGAATAAAAGAATTGTTATAGCATTATAAGATAACTTTAAACACAGGTACAACAAATCTTACTGAAAAAAGAAGAAAATATCAAATCCGAAGACAGAGATAATCCACCTCGGTCTAAACACATTCACACCTCAGATGATAGAAGTGTCTTTGGTTCTAAACATAACTTCTTAATTAAAATAAACTTGCATAGAAATAGTTCTATTACAAAATTTCATAAAAGTATTTCTCTAAAAAACCATCGCCTTTGGTGCAAGGTCGATGCCTTTATTTATAACAAAAAATTAACTAGTCTAAAAATAGCTACTATAGTGGTATTAAACTAGAAAAATGCCACGTGGAAAATTTCATCTATTTGTTCTCTTCTTCTTCTCTAATGGTTCTATTGGAGTGGATTGTTCTTATCATACTCTGACCACTTGACGAAGAGATATTCGCATGTGTTTTCATATGGAAACATGTGTTGATCCATCGGAGTGGAGAATACATCTTTTATCTCTATTTCTCATTCCTTGTACCTCATTAGCTTGGCACTTAAGCATTGTACGATTGCGATAGCTTTGATCGGGTGTTACATGAACTTATTCACTTGTCCTGTGGTCATGCTTGAAATCTGTGAAATCTCTTCTTCCCAGGGCGAGTCTTGCTCTGTATGTTGCTTGACTATGTCATGAAAAATGATGAAATCCTCATGTGGACCAAACACTGGTAGGTCAATTATTTTCATCTCCCAATTGATTTTCTCCCAACTTTTCTTGCACTCTTTCCAACTATCATGTATCTTCCATTAAGGTTCTTGGACCATACTTACTGAGTATTCAACTTCCTTTCTGATTTAGGAGATGTTGCTATCCATTAGCAGTCGGATTCCATGCTCTTTTGTGTCTCGACATTTTTGTACTTCGTTGATATAGTCGATCCACTCCAATTCCTGATGTTCCTTTTCATACCATCTATGCACATATTTACAGGTTTCCAGTCCCATGAATGTATCTGCTTGAAAGTCGGCTATGCAAGCGGTGAAGAGATTCTTTCGCTTGCAAAGTGCGTGTACATTTATCTAAACTCACTCTTCAGGAGTACTACTGCCTATGTTGAATTCTGGTAATACTCTTCTTGATGGCACAGATGGTCCAGCTCTTTCTTCATGGTGTCTACCTCATTTTCATCCCTTTTTCCATGTCCAAATATGCATAGATTATAGCCATACCTTCTTTGATCAAATCAATCATCTTAGCATTTTCGGTATCGAACAACGTCTCCTATGTGGTGACGAGAAGTGCGCTATCGAGCGTGAGTCTCCTTTTCTTGGTCTTTCTTCTCATCACAGCCTTACTTTTCCTATCATAAGCGATCTCCTGTACATCAAAGATTTCATATACTAGTTCAGGAATATATTGATCTCCCCAGGTCAAAGTGTTGCCTAGGACTTATGTCATCTAGAAATTTTCTATGACCAGTTCTTGTAATTCCTTAGTAGGGGAGGTTTTTGTAAACTCTGGTGACTCGACCTCCTGCTGGTCCTCATCGACTGATGGATTCTTCATTCTAGATGGGGAGATAGGCAAAGGATCAACCTTAGCTTGGGGGTCAGTCGTTGAACTGTCGATTTTTGGTTGCTCATGTGTTTCCTATTCCTGTTCACCAGCACCCAAGTCATTCTTGGAGATATCCTTCTAAAGTTGTGTGTCCACTTGGTTGGAAAATTCAGTGCCCGGAGTGCTTCTAGCCTCATTTTTGCCTTCCTGTGGATTTGGGATCAAAGAGTTGGAAGCTGGAGAAGATGTTTCCCCTGGTTATTCCTCTTCTATGATTGGTACCGGTGTTATCCATGAGACCTCTAAAATTTCATCATCATCATATATGGTAATTAATTCTACGAGGACATTAGGCACACCCATCCCACTTGATTCTCTTGTTATCCTCCATTGAGCTGCAGTGGCCACAGGCGATCCCTCTTGTGGGAAAACATAGATGGGGTTTTCTTGATCGATAGTTTCCTGTAGGGGAGTTGTCTCTGAGACGTTTAACTCTTCTCCTCGATTTATTGTGTCAGTCGGGGTAATCCTCAAGGGTTCTATCAAATGGTTAATTGGGGGATTTTCTTCTGACCTTTGTATATCTCTTTGGGCTTCTTCCAGTAACAAAATCCCCCTCCTTCATGCCTCTGTTTCTTCTAATACTTTGTTTTCGTCTCTTACCCTGAGAGATTCTTGAGTTGTCTGCTTTGTTGTCTCAACATGTTCATCCATGGTCATCGCTTTGAATTTAGTCATATCCAGGTTAGCTCTTCTTTAGATTACTTCCTCCCAATCCTAGGCACCCTTAGTGAAGATTTTGTCTTCAAAAATATCATGAGCATATGACCAATAGGAGGATACATGTGTCGCGTGTTGGGGAATTAAAACCTTGGGATCATTCTTGAGAAAGTGTCCTGTGTGAAAATTATACTTGATTTGATTCAACCCTTCCTATTTCACTTGCGTAGTGTCTCTAACCATATAAAATCCTATGTGGAAACCATAAGGAATGGAATCTCTCTTCTTGTCTTTGACCAGGGAGGCATTATAGTCTTGAAATATATTATGGTATCATATCTCTCCCAATATGAGTCGATCTGGGACATGAACAGGGAGTAGGTGGGGTGCGTTTGTAGCTCTGAACACTCCGATGTAGGTTCTATCTTTTTTGAAGTACCAGTGGCCTACCTTAGCTATCATCTTTTTTTCCACCACTGAAAGTCGAGGGAACTCCTTTCTAAAAATGATGAAGTATACCCTAGCTATGAAATCCCCCATATCAAGGCATATGATGTCTTTTATCTATTTTCCCATATGATTTTGAAATACACATGTGCATGCAATTCAGAAATATGCCAGCTCAAATTCATAACTGCAAAAAAGTTCCTTGCAAAAATTACATCTAGCAAGTAGGATGCCATGTAGAAGGTTGGGACTTCTCCTTCCTTTGGTGTCTAAGCATGTGAAATATTAATACTTAGTTGCTTGGAGATAATGGCTCCCTAATTGAAACTGCTTCTGGATATCACCACGGTGTATGCCAAGGGCATCCACTCCTATAAAAATTTGGAGCAATCCTTCTCTTTGTATATCTAAAAAATCAACGTCATTAGATACATGTAAGGATCTCAAAGATTAACTATGTTGTACCATCCAGTGCTCCTGTTTGTGAATTTTTTCTCCTCCTTCCACCACGAGGCTAGCAATCAATTGGTATCATGAAAATCGTAAAACTTGACCACGAAGTATGTGTTTAGCCTTTCCTCTGGGTATCTAAGTTTGTAATACTTTTGAGCCTCCACCGGAAGGAAAACACCAACACATTCACATTCCTCATTGTTTATAGTGCACTTCACCATCTTCGCATGTTCAATTATCCACCCTAAGGTTTTGATGCAGGGCATAACTAAGTTCCGACTAGCCACCATGTTCAGATTTTACCTGCTGATGTTTTGGAAGACTTCATCATCTAATATTCGGACATCTGGATTGTTATGAGGTGTGAAATCAGGGTAATCCTCCTGGATGATCTTTTTGTACAGGTCTCCACAATGTGAGAGCACCACTTTAGACCCTTTGTTTGCCTCCATGTCACCGAACGTCGGAGGTTGGGTAAACTGCTTTTTGGTGGATGTGTGAATAATTGATTCCATCATTGAGACAAAATCAAGTTCCCTTGCGGCACCTGGTGTGGACCCTTCAACAACCTCTAGCTCTTTCATTTTGGGTGTTCTTAGTGAGCGCCTAGTTGTTGGCTTTCTTGGAGGAATTTTCCTACAACCAACTAGAGTGAGTGGCTATCCTATACGAGTGCTATTGACGAAATTGTAAGTGCGGAAATGATACCAACGATGCATACCTCTTCCTTGCACAATATTAACCTAGTTTTACTGGTACTTAGATTTAGATATAAGGCTGTAAACTCTTCGACGTGCTCCCTCACTCCTTCATCTGATCCAGGGAATAAGCCATTTGTGCACATAATACCGCATTTGAATATGTCCTTCTAAATTTAAATCGAGAGCATACTTACCTTGTCGCATCAGTTCTTAAATTCAGGGGTGTAAAATACGTCCTACACAATCCATCACAAAATCCGAATCATGCTTGGTATTAAATGTAATGCAGGCTAGTGACACAGGAGTGAGTTAATTCATAGCTCATTGGTGGATTCAAAATTCTATTGTTTGGTCGGCATGCGGGATAGTAATCTGGGTTGCGCGAAACCTTAATTGGCCTATCAAATCACAAAATTATATCCTACTTCTGCTAAGAGTGTCCCATCATACTATCGAGCCTTCTCGTATTTTCAGAACTAGCATGATCGGCATTAAGGGACAACAACATGGTATTCAAATGGTACCATAGCACAAAGTGGCCAGGATCGCCGATGTAAAATGTGGAAGGTTTGATGAAAATCCTCAGTGTGTGGTGACCTATCAGTCTGTCAATAGTAAATGAGTGAGTCGGCATTGACACTTTTCTTAGACGTTGTTCATTGATTCCTTAAGATGAAAGATCCGATGCCAACACAAACTGTCATACAATGCTGACGTGGAAATGTCGGCCTAGAAGTACATCTATGACACGGAGATTTACGCGGTAGAGAGACGTGGTGGTTGATTTTGACTTCTTCGTGAGAACGCTTCCTCGACATCGGTGATTTTATTTAGATATGTGTCCCTAACTACTATGCCCTATGTTGTCGATGTCGACTACGTATCCATAATCGGCGATCAGCGAAGTGTGAAAGTTAATGTTTCTGTAGATTTGTTTCTCGAATTTTTCCGACGTTGAAGAAGTATCAGCGATAATGGTCATTCCCATTCATGATTTACCTCTCTAATTTTGGCAATGTCGAAAACATATCAACGATGTTAAAATACTGTATTATAGACCAAAATTCGTTGACCGATGATCATTGGAAAAAATTTTAAACCGTGCACATTTTGGAACTTTCACACAATGTTACTTAGAAAAATTCAATCTGTCAATAGTTTTAAACCAAAAAAAATATGTTCGATGATAAGGCTTAAAAATAAAAAATCCATTCATTCATGACACAGACTCTGATTCAAACAAATGAAAGTGGTACACAAAAGAAATAAATTTCACAAATTCTTTTAGGGTGTGGTGAGTGCTCAACACCTCCATTGGTCATTGACTAATTTTCTTGGACAACTCAAACACCTTGTCAAATCGGTCAACGTCCAACCGTTGGTGCATCGAACATCGAAAAATTCTCTTTCTTGATTCAAAACAGTTCACCAAATAGGTCGACGCCAAACCATTGTCCCATTGGCCATAGGTGATTGAAAAGAATTCACTGGATTTGGTCGACGCGAGCCGTCAACCATTAATAGTCAGAGATGTCTTCTGGTTGAACCAAATCTTCTCCATTTCGGTCAATCTGACCATCGGTCATCGAAGATTTCCCTTATCAATTTCCACACTTAACAATTTTTCAAAATTTCTTTGCTTGAATCTAAATCGTTGATCTAATAGTGAAAATGATCTTGGCCGTCAGTTCTATTCCATCTCCCCAACGGTTGAAGTTAACATGGTCCATTGATGTGATTCATTTAAAAAATCCCTGAAATGAACCTTGGTCATTGATTTGATCAACCTTTCAAAACGACCAAACCTTATGTATTTTCTTAAATTTATCACAATGAATCTCAACCGTCGATATCGAGATCAAAAGAGATCTCGATCGTCTATTTTCCAACCTTCCTGTAACTCTACAGGTGGCCATTAAAAATTAAATTTCAACCATTCCAAGTTGAATTTAAAACTCCATTAACCTTCTTAAACCGCCTGGAGTCCTTCAAACTTGGTTTTTTCCCATGATTTGGGGATTTCTCTCTAAATTACCCATTTTCCCCCACATCTGTCACAGAAAAAATTTGCAACAATGAATTTCACCAATTCACTCTGGTTTTGATCCCATCCAAGCCCGATGTTTGAACCGGGTTCCTTAATACTATAATATAATGTCCCCCAACGTAACCTAGGGACATTATGGTGCAGAATACTCATGAAAACAAAATTTTCTCTTAACTAAATTAATTCTTTTACGGCTAGTTGATTTCTTGTAGCTTACAACTATAAATTTAAACAATCTTTAACTATTGCCAAAAACCATTCACTTGATGCATCTACAACATGTTAAATCAACATGAATGCAATCTAATAATTCAACACAACAACATATAAATCATTCTCAAATACATAGAGTTCATGAACAACAAATAAACTCATGAAATGACATTAACAAGATAAAACACTTATCTTTTAATTCGGTTGTGCAACCAGTTGCTTGGAACCAAAATTCCACCCAAACATAGATTGATTGTAATACCCCTTGCTTTCCCCATCTTGTAAATATAACTATAAATGGCCAAGAGACTATGGTGGACTAAATATGTGTGAATGTTTGATTTGATGAACCTTTGTATAAAAGGGTCAATGCATGAATTTTGTTTTATTAATAGAAATTGGATATGTGTTTCACAACTGCTTAAAGGGGGAGTTTTCCATGATAGACCATGTATGTTATGAGCGATATGGTGAGGGAAACCAAGAATGGTTGAGATGAAACTCACCATACCAGTACCTATTGGGTGTAATTGCTCAACAATCCTCTGACCTAGAAATGAATTACCAGTTAAGCTGGTTGTTGGAAGGCCATCCTCAAGAGTTAATGAGGAGATAGGGTAGGATACCCATCTATAAGGATTACGGGACTGACCACAAATTGGGATTCGAACCCACGCAACCTTGCTTAGGAAGGAAATAAAGGAGGTAATTCAGGGGACAAAGACATATCTACAAGGAAGAAGAATAGAGAAAACAGTCTCCAAAGAAGAGAAGTGAGCATGCTTTGACTCTAGAGTTGAGAGAAAAGCTCAGAATCAATCTTGTTTTGACTGTAAGAATCCTTGGGCAGGGTCTTGCTACAAGATGATAAACGAGGACGACAAGTGACTGAGGAAGTGGTTGCACAGACCTACTTGCTTGGAGTAGAGAAAACCGATTTCCAAGTTCTTGTGGGAAGAGTAGAGTAACCTTTTTCCCTCACTGTTGTAGAGCAAGGAAAAAGAATATCTCTCAAAGTATCATGGTCTAGCTCAGGGGTGGCCAGTGGTAAATCCGTCAGGAGTAGTTGTTCCTATGGTTGGGAGGAAATAGACAACCCTTTCAGCAATCACTTCACATTCTCCAATTCTGATAAGTATTTTCATACTCTGCGTAATACATTGGATGTGATGATTGAATATCTGTGTTTATGGTTAAGTCTTGGAGTGTTTTAAAAGTTATTAGAAATGCTCATTTTCTTCTGTAAACTTGTATATTTACTTGGTGTAAAATCCCCAGCCACCCATGCCGAGCCATGCTACTCCAAAAATCTCTTTCATTCTCTGCTCAACATATTGTAAGATACCCAACATCCAACTGAGCTATGCCACATAAATATTTCAGACTGCATGTAATTAAAACATATACACATAATTCTTGTGGAACTTTATATATAAAACATAAATAGACAAATACATGTTTTAAATTCTCATATTCATATGGAAATTACAGTAAACATATGCATGCATCATATGCAGGCAATACCCATAAATATAAACACAGCTATAAACCACACATAGGATAAACCCATAAAAACAAACACGTAAATAATTATGCAGCATGCAATTTATCACACAATTGACACTTATATTGGTAAGAATATCACCAACTGCATGCAGACCTTCCATGAACCTCCTAACCTTAGAACACACTGCTCATCACTCTCAGGAGTGGGTCACCCCCGAGCTGGGACTAAACTCCACCCGGGTAAAGGGATTCCTAACCAGGTTGACTATCTCACACAACAAGAAATAATATGTCATAGGTGCCAACTCAAACTAACAGCGTACAGTCCCTCATTCCCCACATTCATGTTCCACCCCAGGAAGTGTGCCCCTTCTCTGCTCAACAGTCATTTGGCTGGCCCACTTCCTTTCTGTGCTTCAACAATAGGCCGAACAGGAAGTCTCAGAGCCCTGTAGTTGTAGTTTAGCACCTTTGGGAAATCAATTCCCAACGATTATCTCACCTAGAGAGATTTCTCACAGTCCTGACAACCCACCTCTTCAATATCCCATGGGACTGACAACTCGCTTCTTTAGTCCAACTCCTAAGCTAACCAACTACACAAACAGGTATGGTTATAGATACAAGATGAGGTACAATGCCATGAAGGTACGGAGGAAAACTGAGTGAGTGAGTGAATGATCCTGGAATGATTGAATGGATGATTGAATGATGGAAAATGAAATAAGTCCAAAATATATGTATGCATGTCCCCAACTTGACACTTGTCATGTTGGGAGCTACTTTGGCCCACTTGTCCCCATCCTCAGAACTTAGGATAAAATAATTATCCATACTTTATACTTAAGAAATATTAATATAATATTCCTTTTTGGCTTAGGCTCCCTAGCTTAGCCCCTTTTCCTTAACTTTAACCCCCCCCCTTTTCCTAACTAGTGGAGTTTAGTCCCCCATACTCTTTTATCGTGGTCAGTCTACGCGCAACGATGTATTTTATATTAATGATGAGATATATACAAAAATAGGCACACTGGCCTTTAACATCTAGGCTCTCTGGCCTAATCATCACAAAACTGGATCACCATCTTATAAAACACAATATATACACAAAGGCTCCTTGGCCTCAAAATCTCACACATGTAAGTTTCTATGTGCGGTATCCTGGAATGTGCACACTTCATAATTTTACTGCGCAGTGCATGTGCGCACTATACCATGGAAGGTGCATACAAAATGATATCAAACAACTCACCAGCTTAAGTACATTTTTGTTTACATTTACAATTGGGTTCGGACTAGGGATATTACAATCCCCTCCCCTTATTTATGCATTGTCCTCAATGCATTATGTACACATATACAACAAAGTTTTCAAAAATCCTCAAAAAGATGCGGGTATTCTGCTCGCATTGCATCCTCATGCTCCCAAGTAGCGTCCTCAGGACCGTACCAGGTCCATTGGACCTTTACAATCCCTATGGCTCAATTCCATATTTGTTTGATTTTCTGGTCCAGAATGTGTAACGGATGCACTTGGAAAGCTCCTTCTTTCTCCACCTGAATCACATTCCAATCAATAACATGATTAGCATCAGGTATATATTTCTTAAGCAATGACACATGGAATATATTATGAACAGACATAGATGCCTCTCTAGGATTTCAAATGGCCCACAATAAAGAGCTGCCAACTTTGAACAATTTCCCAACTTAAGGGAATTATGTTGGCCTTCACTTTCAAGAATACATGGTCTCCCACTTTAAATTCCCTGCCAGTTCTGCACTTGTCAGCATAGCTTTTCTGCTTGTCTTGGGAAACCTTTAAATTTTGTTTTATTTTCAACATTTGATCCTCCATTTCCCTGAGAAAATATGGCCCAATCACTTCTCTATCTGCTGGGTTATCCTAGCTTACCGGTGTGTTGCACTTTCTACCATAAAGTGCCTCAAATGGGCTCATCTTTAGATATGTTTGGTACCCATTGCTATAAGAAAACTCTACTAAGTGTAGGTAGTCTTCCCATTTTGATGGTTTATCCATCACATACATCCTCAACATATCCTCAATCACTTGATTCGCCCTCTCTGTTTTTCCATCTGATTCTGGGTGATAAGTTGTACTACAATTCAAATTTGTTCCAAATCCATTAAATAATCCTTTCCAAAAATTTGAGGTAAATTTTGGATCTCTGTCAGACACAATTGTCTTGGGTATACCATGTAATCGATAAATTTCCCTGATATAAACATCAGCAATGTTGGCTTCCTTATGAGTGAGCTTAACTGGAATAAAATGGGCAGCTTTAGTAATCTTATCCACCACTACCATGATAGAATCATGTTTCTTGTTTGTTCTGGGAAGTTTGGTGATGAAATCCATTGTTACAACTTCCCATTTCCACTCAGGAATGGGTAATGGCTGTAGCAATCCAACTGGGTGTCTATGTTCAGCCTTTACCTTTTGACATCCCAAACATTTGGCAATAAAACCAACAACTTCTTTCTTCATTCCTAGCCAATAATATTGGCTCTTGACAGTTGAAATAGTTTTTTGATAACCTGGGTGCCCAACATAAGGTACATTATGCATATCTCTTAATATCATATTTTTCAATTCATGGGAATTGGGTACATAAATTATGCCCCTGTACATGAGAATTTTATCATTATCTAGCTTGTATTCTTCAATTTTATGTTGGAAATTACCTTGTTGTAATTTTGCCACTAATTCCTTGTATTGCAAATCTGATTTGCCAGCCTCTATAATTCTGTCTTTCAAATCTGATTGGTGCATGCTAATGGATGTATCATGCAATTCATGCACTCTTCTACTGAGTGCATCAACCACTTTGTTCTCTTTCCCCTTGATATGCTTTATATCAAAGTCATATTCGCTGAGAAATTTGAACCATCTGCTTTGCCTAGCATTTAGAGTTGGTTGATCAAATAAATATTTCAGACCTTTATGGTCTATCCTCATCTCAAACATTTTCCCCATAAGGTAGTGTCTTCATTTCCTCAAGGCATACACTATGGCTACCAACTCCAAATCATGAGTGGCATAGTGTCTTTCATGCTCCTTCAACTTCCTTGATTCATAACATATAACAAACCCATTTTGACTGAGGACTCCACCAAGTCCTTATTTACATGCATCTGTGCATACAATGAAGTCTTCATTTGGGTCTGCAATCCTTAGTATTGGAGCAATTGTCAATAATTGTTTCAAGTGTTGGAAATTATTTTCACAACCCAATGTCCACTGAAACTTTACACCCTTATTTTGTAAGGAAGTGATTGGGTGTGCAATCTTTGAGAATCCTTCAATAAATCTCCTATAGTAACCTACAAGGCCCATGAATGATCTGACCTCTGTCACATTCTTTGGCGCTGACCATTCTCTAATGGCTTCTACCTTCTCAGGATCCACTGCTATCCCATCCTTTGAAATGATATGTCCCAAATAATGAATTAGCTTATGGTAAAATGAGCACTTGCTCAATTTGCCATATAATTGATGCTCCCTTAATACTTGCAACACCAACCTCAAATGATATTCATTCTCTTCTTCTGACTTGGAATATACAAGGATGTCATCCAAAAAGACAATGACAAACTTGTCTAAATATTCTCGAAAAACACCGTTCATTAAGCACATGAAAACAGCTGGTGCATTTGACTACCCAAATAGCACCACTGTGAACTCATAATGACCATACCTTGTCCTGAAGGCAATCTTGCTGATATCTTCCTCTTTAATCCTTACCTAATGGTATCCTGACCTAAGATCTATATTTGAAAATATCTTTGCATCCTTCAATTGATCAAAGAGATCATCAATCCTTGGCAGAGGATACTTGTTCTTTACAATCACTTTATTCAACTGTCTGAAATCAATGCACAATCTTAATGTCCCATATTTCTTCTTCACGAACAAAATTGGGGCACCCCAAGGTGACACACTTGGGCGTATATACCTCTTCTTCAGAATTTCTTCAAGTTGCATTTGCAACTCCTTCAACTCTGGTGTACTCATTCTGTAAGGAGTCTTTGACATTGGAGTTCCTCCAGACATTAAATTTATAGAGAAATCAATATCTCTCTTTGGGGGTAGTCCTGGTACCTCCTTGAACACATCTTCAAAATCTTCCAAAATTGCATGATCTTTCAAATTTGGCACCTTATTTTTAGGTGTCTCTTCCATATGAGCTGCAAATATTTGACACCTTTTTCTGTAACATTTCTTCAGTTGCAATGCTGAAATTTATTTGATCATTATTTCCCTAGGAATTCCCTACACTTTCCTTAGGTTCCCTTCCTCATCCAAAAAAGTAAATGCCTTGTTATGATAGTCTAGGATAGCATGATGTTGGTCCAACCAATCCATCCCAATTATAAAGTCATAGGAACCTAAAAGAAAGATGTTCAAATCTTCCATGGTGTTCAGTCCATTCATGTCCATAAGACATGACTTAACCATCTCATTAACTTTTCTTTTGGCTCTGGTAGCCAGCTGCACCAGCCAAGATTTTCCATGCTTGCTTCTTGGAAAATGCAAACTTTCCACCATATTAGGATCTATATAACTATGACTAGATCCTGAATCAATTAAGATAGCAATGGTTTGGTTGTTGATCATACCTTCCACTTCAATCATATGTGACTGATACTCTACTTGCTTGTTATCGAGAGCTGCATAGATCCTTGGTACATTTTTTCCCATGTCCTCCATTGTTTCATCTTGTTGTACATTGTGAACAGTCCTCACTTTTTCACCTTTGTGAGGACAATATCTAAACATATGATCTTCTTTATAACCCCAACATTGAATAGGTGGTTGCCTTGGCCTTTGACCCCATGTCTCAGTCGTTCTGGGTTCTCTAGAATTTGGTTGTCCCTGAGGATTATTTTTGAAGAATGGTGGCTTAGTTCCCTTCTTCCTCTGATCCATCTTGAATTTATTTTTGCCTTCCCAAGATTTTTGGAAGTTGGCCTTGATTTTTTCTAACCATATAGGCATTTAGTTTTCCTTATGGTCTCCTCCAATGTTATGGGATCATCATACTATATTTTGTCACTGATGAATGATGACAATCCACTCAAATACCTCTGAATCTTTCTGAAATAACCGTAACTTTCTGAAATTTTCATAGGATCTCAATTGGGTTTCTTCATATACATATTTTGGATAGTATTTCCAAGTTTCACCTCTTTCTGGGTTATGGGATGCTAGTTACAGCCTGCTGAAGTTCTAGGCCAATTCGTGTTTTTGGTCTGGAATACTACAGGTACCTTCTTTTCCATATTAAACATTTTTAAAATGCCCAGAAATTTAATTCAGCTCTGGGAATGTATTCTATGGTTCAATAAATTTCCATTGACTACTCCTGCACCTCAATCTGATTCTGGAGAAGAACGTTATGGCTCTTTGAAGTTAGTTGGGTCTTACCCTCCACTGTTTGTGATGTAATTTTCTCATAAAAGCTCAGTTTGACGAACGATTTACACCATTAGAAAGCTCCCTCTGGGCTCTTTTATTTGAGTTGTAGAGACATAGTGTAACTTGGTACAATATGTTCTCGTGGTTTTTGAGTAGCTAAAAACCCTGTTAAGGGCCTCAAAAACACGCTGCAAAAAGATGACGTCCAAACAGTATAAAATGTCGCGGAAATTCACTGGTTTTTTGCTATTGTTCACCATCCAAACGACTTCGCGTGCACAAATTTCAATCTGTAAACCCATATTTAGCATGTGCAGTAAAACCACAAGGTAATTCATGCTCCATGCATCTATAACTACCGTGCATCACTTCTTTGTTGCGCCAATAACTGGCGCACACTACTTTTGTGTCACACCAATATCCACCGCGCAAAATTTTGGTTCTTGCACTATTACCTATTGCACACAATTTTTCTATCGCGTGCTAATATTCCACGCGCATTTCACTCTATGCACTGCACCATGAAAAAGTTTAGTATGCCCCCACCGAGCACCACTACTCTGCTCGCACCATTAATTAAACTGTCGCGCAACAGCATAAACCCACACTGCACACGCACCAACAAAATTCCTCTGCGTTATGCCAATATTGTGCACACCACGCATGCCATTATTATGTGTGTGCACACTGGGTGCACCTTATTATGCGTATGCACACCATGCATTGCTATATTTAACACGCACACCTGCATGCCAATGTTTCTCCACGTGGCACCAAATTTTAGTGCATGCACTCGCACACGAATATTTCTCTGCGTGGCACCAAATTTTAGTGTGCACACCCACACACCAATATGTTTTCGCGCTACACCAAATTTTAGCGCACGTACCTGCACGCCAATATTTTTTCACACATCACCAAATTTTAACGTGCGTAACAATATGCCAATTTTTTTTCCGCACAATGCCAAGTTTTAGCGCACGTACCTGCACGCCAATATTTTTCCGTGCAGCGCCAAATTTTAGCGCGCATATCAGCACGCCAATATTTTTCTGCGCAATGCCAAATTTTACATAACACAATATTTTCACTGTGTATCATGCATTTTTAGTGCACACACTCATTTTTACGCGCATTGATTCCTCGTGAATTCCGCTACAGAAATTGGGGCTTTTGCTTAAATTTTTACCATAGACATTCTGCAACTATCAAATTTGTTCAATTTCACCCTGATAACACTAGTTCAACCTCTGCAACAACAAATCATTGTGGTTTGACATTTCTGGAATGAATTTTTCCCAAACTCAATTCATGAATTGAGAATTTTAATTACTAATCTCGCTCCATCTGTCATGGCTTCACTGTAACTTCAAATTCAACCAATTCCAGGTCTGAATTTTCTAGAACAGACATTAAATCAATAATATCTCACCACATGGCCAAATTTCTCAATTTTCCCGTGAATTTAACAATAGAAATTGGGGCTTTTCCCAATTCCACCTCGTTGCCTATAAATTTTACTATGGACGCTCTGTAACTTGAAATTTGGCCACTTCGAAATCGATCCTCTCTGAAATTCCGCTTCAACTCAACTTGCTCGGCCCATCCAGGCTCAGTTTTGAAAACTGAAGCTCTGATACCATATTGTAACACCCCCGGCCACCCAGGTCGAGCCATGCTACTCCAGAAATATCTTTCATTCTCTTCTCAACATACTGTAACATACCCAACATCCAACTGAGCTATGCGACATAAATTTTTCGGACTGCATGTAATTAAAACATATACACATAATTCTTGTGGAACTTTATATATAAAATATAAACAGACAAATGCATATTGTAAATGCTCATATTCACATGGAAATGACAGTAAACATATACATGCAAC
Source organism: Picea mariana (assembly GCA_032191745.1). Lineage (NCBI taxonomy): Eukaryota > Viridiplantae > Streptophyta > Pinopsida > Pinales > Pinaceae > Picea > Picea mariana. The sequence goes on from JASDQU010373235.1 coordinate 44,986, forward strand.
ATATGCAGGAAATACCCATAAATATAAACACAGTTATAAACCACACATAGGATAAACCCATAAAAATAAACACGGAAATAATTATGCAGCATGTAATTTATCACACAATTAACACTTATCTTGGTAATTATATCACCAACTGCATACAGACCTTCCATGAACCTCCCAGCCTTAGACCAAACTTCTCATCACTCTCAGCAATGGGTCACCCCCGAGCTGGGACTAAACTCCACCCAGGTAAAGGGATTCCTAACCAAGCTTACTATCTCACACAACAAGAAATACTTCATCACAAGTGCCAACTCAAACTAACAAACTATAGTCCCTCATTCTCCACATGCTTGTCCCACCCAAGGAAGTGTGCCCCTTATCTGCTCAACAATCCTTAAGCTACCCCACTTCCTTTCCAGGCTTCAACAATAGGGCGGAAAAGAAGTCTCAGGGCCCTGTAGTTGTAGTTTAGCACCTTCAGGAAATCAATTCCCAACAATTATCTCACCCAGAGAGATTTCTCATGAGCCTGACAACCTACCTCTTCATTAATATCCCACGGGCCTGACAACCCGCTTCTTTAGTCCATCTCCCAAGCTAACCAGCTACACAAACAGGTATGGTTACGGATACAAGATCAGGTACAGTGACATGAAGGTACGAAGGACAAATGACTGAGTGATTGAATAATCCTGGAATGATTGAATGGATGACTAAATGATGGAAAATGAACTAAGTCCAAACTATATGTATGCATGTCCCCATCTTGACACTTGTCATGTTGGGAGCTAATTTGGCCCACTTATCCCCATCCTTAGAACTTAGGATAAAATAATTATCCATACTTTATACTTAATAAGTATTAATATAATATTACTTTATGGCTTAAGCTCCCTATCTTAGCCCCTTTTCCTTAACATTTAGCCCCCCCTTTCCCTAACTAGTGGAGTTTAGTCCCCCATACTCTATTATCATGGTCGGTTTGTGCACAGCGATGTATTTTGTATTAATGATGAGATATATACAAAAATAGGCACACTGGCCTTTAACATATAGGCTCTCCGGCCTAATCATCACAAAACTGGCTCACCAACCTATAAAACACAACATATACACAAAGGCTCCCTGGCCTCAAAATCTCGTGCACGTAAGTTGTTGTGCGCGGTATCCTAGAATGTGAACACTTCATCATTTAACTGCACAAGGCATGCACACAATATACCATGGAAGGTGTATACAAAATGATATCAAACAACCGACCAACTTAAGTACATTTTCATTTACATTTAAAATTGGGTTTGGCCTAAGGATATTACACTTGGCCTTTGATTTACCTCAGTTTAGCTGCTAGAGAGTTATGGGATGTGAATCCATAGGAGAGTCAGGGTAGGATTAACTAAAACGTCTAAGTCTTGCCGATTTTTTGAGTTTACCTTAGCGGGAATGTCAAATTCAACTATGTGGGAGAAGGGTGTTCCCTTCATACTATCCACCCATTTGACCGAGGGATCATTCCCATGTCCTTAACCCATTTTTTGCTAAATGAATTAGCGCTTAGCCCAGAATAATTTCCAAAGGATCCATATGACCAAGGTCTGGGAAGCCCGCGCTAGTCCGAAAGGAGGTATTTCTTTTGGCTTCGGGACTTCAGAAATTACAAATCCACAACCATCGAAAATAGTCGAAGTCTAGAGTAGTGAACAGATGAGCGTCGTCGATTTGGGGATCCAGTGGTGATCTCTCTAATTTGTTAGATCATACTTAGTAAGGGTAGCATTAAGTGCTTCGGGGAAGTTCCACTTTGGGAGAATAGGAATGGTCTAGTGTCGAAACTCCTGAATGCTAGAGTCGCGAAGTAATATGGATTGCTGATAATAGAAGGACGCATGTCCACAGATCAACAACTATCCAGAAGTTTGAGTATTCAGAGGTATAGGGACGAGCGAGTTTCTCCGAAGCTCTGTGAGCTGAAGTAAATCCTGGCCGTGAATGCTAGGTACACATGGTGATAGATTGGGTGTGGTTCAGAGAGGAAGCTGGAAGATGCCCGCCGAACTCCCGAATGTCAAACTTCCAAAGTGACATGGACCATCGATCCTTGGATCCTTTGGGATCCCTCTTAGTTGTCGATCTAAGGAGCCCACCCTTGACTGCCCAACCAACTAGGAATGCATCGTGGAGCGAAAAGTGGCCCCTACTTGTCCCCTGTCAAATGTTGTCCTTCGAATTAGATTTGTTGGATGAGAGGGTACATTGCAAGTGATCATATAGTTTGGAGACTTAGTACTCCGGAGGAACTTGGCCAAGAGTTTTAAAGGTGTGAAAAATCTCAAAGTCACGAATGGGGAAGTAATTTGGACTGTTGATAGATAGAGGACACATGGCACTAGATCCAAGAGTCCGAAGACTTGGCTCTTTTGGGAATTTGTGATGTGAGGATTTGGTAAGCTCCGAAGTCTAGAGTTGCAAAGTAACAGGAGTCATAGATATATGGATCTACGTGGACTCTTACTGAACGTGAGATCGCAGGGCTGGGAAACTATCAGTCCAAGATGACATGTAATCCTCACATCATTCAAGGTGACGTGAACCCACATTACGCATTGTTGGATTACTGAGAGGGGGGGGTGAATCAGTAATAAAGTAATTTAATTCTTTTTTAACCATATAATCCAAGTGTTATATCAATGTATCATTATCATCCAATAACTGCAGAGTAAATAAGAAATGAACAAATGAACAATCATACACATACACAGTACACCAGTGTTTTACGTGGAAACTCAAAGCGGGAGAAAACCACATAATGCTTTGACTTATATGTCTTGAAGAATTACATTCATTGGAAGCACCAACTTCCTTTGTTTTCCAGTTGCAACTAGAAGGAGGCTCCAACCTCCTAGGTTCTCAGGTTACAACCTGAGGGAAGCTCCAACTCCCTCATTCTCTAGCTACAACTAGAAGGGGGCTACAACCCCCTATGTTCTTTGGCTACAACCAGAAGGTTGCTAAAAACACCTATCCTTGCCCCGTCCAACCGCCCCGATGTAGAAATAGAATGATGGAACCACTGTCACACTATCACTATGAGATATGTTGTTGTAAACCTGTACCAATCAACCTGCACCAAATAACATGTACCAATAACCTGAACCATGCATCAACCTGTACCTCAAACTGTAATCAACCTATACCATAAACAAGTGCATCAACCATGCACCAACATGTACCAAACAACCTATAATCAACCTGTACCATAAATAATTGCATCAACCATGCACCAACCTATACCTCAACTTGTACCATGAACAAGTGCATCAACCATGCACCAAACTTGTACAAATAACATGTCACAACAACTTGTCCAAAAAACCTATCACAACAACCTATCTCATCAATGTTATCAATCAAATCAGATCTACTCACCAAGACAGCTCTCAAAGATGTGCATCAACCAAGCATAACACAACAACTCATAATCATCACCAGGATCAATATGTGCTTCTAATAATACAAGTATGCTACATCATCCATAAACCATGTGTTAACAATACTACTAAAAAGTGCCTCCAACCATGTACCAAGTATGTACCAATCATGTATCAACTACTCATCAACTATGACTCATCAATATGTACCAACATTATCAACTATACACCTCATGTATGTGTCAACTCATCAACTACTTGTCTCAACCATGTACCCGACATGTACCTCAACCAAATGCCCTCATCAATTTCATCATCCAAATATNACTAGCATTTTCATCAAACTTTTCTTTAGTCTCACATGACTAGTTTTGGATTAGTCAACAACCCTAACTTGAAATAATCATAACTTTGTACCTATAATGAATAAAGATCTAAAATTGATATACATTGTTCTTCAGTGTGTTTTATGCAATTCCTTTAGGTGTCACTACTTGGAACCTCTCATAAAAGGAGTTATGGAAAAAATGGCACACCCTGCTGAATGTTGGATTATTCTAGAGAGAGACCTTGTAGAGCGTGCCCCACATGGAATATTTGTTGAATAGATCTGAAACTATTAAACAAAATACTAAATACTATAATATAACCAAAACATTTGGCCTTATTGAATCTGGATCTGTTATAAAGAAGTTATGGTGTTTCTACCCGAAACACCTGTTTTTTACTAGTTTCAGGCCTAGCCACAAACCCTATTTTCCATTGGTGTGTAACTCCAAAAATACAACGACCCACAAGATGAATTTTTTAGCACAAATACTTGGATATGTTTCCTCAATGAAATAGAAATTTCATGGTCTGAATCATTCTAGAAAAAAATTTATTGCGAAAATGATGAGATGACCTGAAAAAAAAACATACCTTAGAAAGCATCATCAAAAGAATTTATCCTTCCTTGAATTCTGACCTTCTTTTCTTCACTTTACTCAAAAATTCAGCTTAGATATCCTTTGTTTACCTC